>JABUQX010023301.1:0-17500 GCA_015478945.1 Trachelipus rathkii | reverse complement strand
TATTAGAATATAGTTCAAATTGAAACATAAAGTGCAGGTTAAAAAACTTCGAAGTTTGCAATTGCATTTTGAGATATGGAAGTCGCAAGTCAGTGAACTTGCACGAAGTGATTGAAGTCACCCAAAAAAACACAATTCAATAACTTGGGTCAGTTCAAAAATTTTCGCTGGACTCCAATCTACTATCTTGAAAAGTTAACGACCCGACTCTCGACTCCGACTCCGACCTCTTGAAAATTACCCACTCCGACTCCGACTCCGACTCCACCCTTTTCAAAATTACCGACTCCGACTCCGACTCCGACTCCACCCTCTTCAAAATTACCGACTCCCCGACTCCGCGACTCCGACTCCGACTCCGACTCCACAACCCTGGGTACTACAAAGGCAGATGCTCGAGGGAGTAGACTTCTGGCATTCCGACACCATTGCGTCACCCTCGTAGCACAGGATGTCCTGCTTTCTCATGATTTCTATATGAATATTGGGAACTCCAGGCTTGTTCATTATGATGCCTCCTTCTTTTCAGTCACCTCTCTTCTGTGGAACTCTCTGCCTTCATCTCTTTTTCCTGCTATATTTAATCTCCCTCTTTTTAAGTGCTCCATCTGTGGTGACCTCAGAAATTTGCCTTAGGCTTGAGATTTCGAGTGGTTTTCCATTATTATTGCTCTTTTTTTATTTTATTATTCTGCCTCCTCCTTGAAAATGGCTCTGCCCATGAGTGGTGGTTGCCTGTATAAAAAAAGATGCTTGTAGTTGAAAGCGTTAAAAGATAAAAGGTCAAAAACTTTAGCTGAAGCTGTAAAGGAAATTATAAAGGAGGACAACATATATCCTCAAATAATGTTGACATATAAAGGATCAGAGATTTTCGGGACCGAATTCCAGGAAATAGTTATTGAGTATGACATGTTCTATTACAATACATTCTCTGTTAATAAAACTGCTATAGTGAAAAGAGTACAAAGAATCATTAAAGAAAGAATGCATAGGTATTTTACGAAAATGAATACTTTTAAATACATTGATATACTGCAATACTTGGCTTACTCTTATAACAGGTCTTACCATAGAACAATTATGATTACACCTCTAGAGATAGTAAATACGAAAC
Organism: Trachelipus rathkii; assembly: GCA_015478945.1. NCBI lineage: Eukaryota > Metazoa > Arthropoda > Malacostraca > Isopoda > Trachelipodidae > Trachelipus > Trachelipus rathkii. Next base: position 16,383 of record JABUQX010023301.1, on the reverse strand, counting down.
CTAAAGTACAAATAGCTTAACAAAGTGTAATAAAGGATAATGCGGGTGTTAAAATGGGTGATTACGTGAAAGAGTATAGGGTGGACGATCAATTCAGAAAAGGATTTGAAGCCGACTGATCTAGGGAAGTTTTTAAAGTAGGGAGTATTAAAAAATTTCTTAGAGACGGTTTAAAATTATGCTATCTTGAAGATTCAGACTGTCAACATATAATAGGAGAGTTCTATATACAAGAAGTACAAAAAGTATGATTTGATCCTAAGAGTAATGAATATAAAATAAATAAAATATTAGGATATAAAGGAAATGGAAAAAAACAGTATCTGGTGAAATGGGTGATTAACCCCTGACAAGTTTAATAGTTACATAGAAGCTAGGGTTGTAAAAAACATTGTTCAATCTACATTACGAACATGGAGAGTGAAGATCATTTCTATTTAACTCTGCCGTCTTCGCCTTCTATAAACTTACATTTTGATAATAAAGTTTCTGATTTCACAATCGAATTAATGAAAACTATTCATCTTAAACTTGAAGTAATAACAAGCTTACGTGAACTGATGGTTGAAGTAAACATAAAGAATGTAACAAATACAAAACAATCTATAACAATATTTAGAAGTGTAGAGAGTGTTAAAAGCATTTTATAAATGGGAAACACTGACAGTTTAAAATACTTAACGTGCGATGAAAAAGATTATTTTTACGGAACATTCGAAATAAGAAGAGGGTTCTATATATATAATATATATATATATATATATTATAATTATAAATATTTTGTAATATATATAAACATATAATATATAATTTATATAATATTTATATAATAAAATAGTTTGTAACATTATTTATTTGTAACTTTTAAGATTAGCTGCAAATAAGATATATCAGGATTTAATATTTCTAACTAAAAAAAAGCGGCTAACAGAGATGGCGTGTTAATTACTTTAACGTCAGAATCTCAACTAAACTTAAACGACCCTTTAGTATAAAGTGTCAATAACTCTGGATGATTTCAAGAATACATTTGTGAATGCGATGATGTGGTACCTTTTAAAGATGGTTTTGCTACGATAGAGCATATTACCCCAGATAGTTAAAACGGTGTAAGATCGAAATTATTATATTATATTTGCAAATCTTCAGAAATGTTATTAAATCCAGGCATGGCTTATATTTATTCGGACATTGATGAGCATCAATAAGTTGTTAACACAAAAGTACCGTTATTAAGAGTGTCTTTGGATCTGTTTCGAGTGTATATAGGAGATGTGGAAGGAAATAATACCCTTTCACTACAGACACACTACTGCGTAAAGTACATATTAGAAAGAAGCTCGGTTAAAAATCACGGAAAACTATTTTTTAAAGAAAAAAATGAAAATTTTACAAAAGTAATCATAAACTCTGTTCATAAAATATATCAGAGTTTGAATTCCTTTGTAAATAATCTATGTTATATAGAGTATCTTTATTCATTCCCTAACACACTTTCACGGTATAAATGTCGTATAATATCATTAATATTGGAAAGAGAAAGAGTATTTAGGGGTACCAAATCACAGAGAGGGGATGAGTTAGGAGGATTTTTTGCTAAAATCATGAGAAGCGCCCTACCTATATTCTGAAAACGGGAAAATATCTTATTAAAAGAGCCTCCAGGACAGATGTAAATACAATACATGATATTGCTGCAGGTGCTAATCCTTATGAGTCTTAAAGAGACGCATTGCCGATGCCTCTGTTGAAATGTTAGATAATGTAAAACGATAAAATAAGGCGTATTATGACTGGTAAAGGTTTAGGGTATAAGAAAAAAAAGTTGTGAAATGATCTGTGAAAAAGAAGAAGAAGAAGAAGAAGAAGAAGAAGAGAAGAAGAAGAAGAAGAAGAAGAAGAAAAGAAGAAGAAGAAGAAGAATGTAAAAAAAGCGCTTAAGAAAAAGGTATTGAGGTCTTTGATATTTAAATCAAAAAACACCAAGAAGTTTTACATAAATAATAACATATTTAACAAAAGAAAATGAACTAGACCTTAATTATATATGAGAAGAAATGAATTATGCTTTTAAATATATATCAATTATTAAAGTAGCGTATTAAAAATAAACATAAATAAAAAATATACTTAAAGAATTAAAATATAATTCTTACAGGTTGAAAGAAAATAATGTATACAAAATATTATAGTTAACGTTCAAACCTTAGAAAACGTACTACAAATAAAATGTATGAAAATATAAATGTTCCAGTTGAAAATAAAATATATTTATTTATTAATTAATGTAATATTATGGAAAAGAAATATATAAATGTTCATGCTTTGAAAGAAAATGAAACCAAAATGGAAAAAATATTAATTTATTTATTAAATTACACGATCAAAGAGTACAAAAAGGAATACAATGCATTACGTTAAAGAATAACGTCACAACTAAAATTCAACTGAAATATATTTATGCGATCGCGCGTCAATATTTCGCCTGTGGCCGCACTCGTCGGTTTCGCGCCCGTTTTACGCCTGTAGGCACGCTCTTTTTCTATCTAAACCGTAAACAAAATAATAATAATAATAAAGTTCAATATTTGAATGTGACAGACAAAATACCACTACTACTATACTACTACTACTACTACTACTACTACTACTACTACTACTACTACTACCTTTCATAATTATAAAAAATTGTTCTAGCGCTGAGAGTGTTCATGTACTCAAACACACATGCATACATTTATAGGTGTACATACATATATTATTTATCAGTTGATGGCATAGCCCAAACCTTCATGAGGCAATAACATCTCCTAGACAGCTGGGACCATTGTATTCGGACTCAACACCCTTCATTACATAGGGTCTGACGTAGCACACATTAAACAAGTAAACAACAAGTTTTGATTCTGGCACCGCACCGCACAGCTCAGCCTCAGCCTCAGCCCAAGTGCTTCACGGACTCCGACTCCGACTTCTCTGACTCAGACTCTTGACAGTAGGTTATAAGACTTTCAAATTCTTATTGGGACAGGAACAATTGAAGTTTCATACTTGGACGATCCCGACACCCACCACGAGTAGAAAATATATACTACTATATTATAATATATATATAATATATATATATATAATAATATATATATATAATAAAATATATTATATATATATATAATATATATATATATATATATATATTAAATATATTTACATTGTCACCACCCTCACAGCAGAGGCCCCCATTCCAATGGAGGGGATTGCACGCCAAAATTCATCCACTAGCGCAAATTACGCAGATAGCAAACGACCAGGCTTTAAATGAGAATTACAATTTCAGCATGGAAACACAGAGATGGAAAATCCAAAGAACAGAAGCAAGAAAGAAGAACACACCCTGCGAACTAGCCTGATACCAATATCACACAAACATCGGACCAACAGAGAACCCCTTGTGTTACAAGAGCGACGCAGTGGTGGAACGCGAGAGGTCAACTTCCCCGAACACCTGCCGCTGTCGTAACCAGAAAAAGAAAAACAACCAACAATAGACGCCACAGATTAGAGGTCAATGTGATTACTGGAACATGTACAGGAAAGTTTATAAGCCTTTTGCCTTTGACTCACCCTGTCCAAAACCGAGTGAAAACCAGCAGCCCCACCCATGATTGGAACAGTACTCAATACAAGGCAGATGAAACCCTTGTATAGCTGAAGTAATTGAGAGAGACAAAAAAGTCTCGCAGTCTTAGCAGAATCTCCCAGTCCTTGAGGCCCCTATAACCTGTTTAGGATTTCCAAACATTTTTGTTATTATAATGCAAGGAGTTATATGTCAACAAGAGACCGAGAGATTGTCGAAGAGAAGGAAATTAGAACGTAATTTAGAAGAGGAAAATTGTAGAAGTTGGTTTTTAAAGAAATGAGAATTTCACAAGGTTGAGTCGACCCCACTCGGAAGTTCTATCTAGATCAGCGAAAATAGAACCGGAAAGATTAAAAGCGGAGGCACATTCATAGAAGTAAAATAAGAGCTAGAATTGAAATGAGTTAAGAGACAGGGGTCGATCATCGGAATAGAGTGGATTAGAGTTAGATGGCAGGCTAAAAGATCTAATGGAAAATAGGAATGTAAGGGTAGGGAGATAAGACGGAACCTGGGATGGAACACACTATTGACAAACAAGGAGAAGACAGTTCCTCCTCAACCACATGCGGGATATTTTGGAGCGACTTAAGGAACGCTAACATAAGTAAGGCAAAGTAAAATCAGGGTGGAAACCCAAAGAGGTCAAGCTTAGCAGACAACGGCGTGCCATACCCCTGCAATGCTTGGTAGATGTTCAATCCCAATCACTCGAAGTTCTCCCATAGTTCCTAAGGTAGGCTGAATGAACATAAATCGGTTAATAGGCAATATATCCATAACTCTGAAGCCGAACCGTATTGCATGTTAAAGAAAGATTAGATTCCAGTGGATGTTTCTAATAAATGATGATTTAGAATTTGGTTTCAAATATTTTATAGAATACAATTAAGTAGCTATGTGCGGGACCTGTTGAAGAAAAGATAGTATTCCATGATTTTCTAATTGAAATGAATAGAAGTATTCAAATATCTTAGATAAATACAAGGTGGGAATCTATATTTGCAATATTAGTAAGTTATCATATCGGCTCTTTTATCTAATATGTTAACATATTTTATAGGTTCCAACACTGATAAAGTACTAGTACTTGAGACATGGAGATATATTTTACAGTGTCTGTGTCAGCACGTTAACACCATTCCCTCAACAACTCTGTGAGGTTATGCCAATCTCGTGCACCCGCCTTCCTAACGGCTCATAGATTCTATAAGCCATTGACCGGACAAATGGTAAATCACAGCAGAATGACAATTAGTGATCACCCACGATATTGTTATATAAAACCAAGATCGTCCAGTTTTAGCTTAACGAAAATAGTAAACTGAAGTAGATTGTCTTTTCAGTTCTAGATTATCAACAGTGAGCCATCAGGATCTAAAGGATGTGATAAAGTCAAGTATTAAGAATTATTAAGTTTATATTATATCATTATACATTATAACGTTAATATAATTATATATAATATAATATAGTATAATATTAATATATATATATAATAGATATATAGAAATAAAAAAAAAAATAATATAAAATAAATATTTATATTATATATGTATATATTATTATATTTATATATAAATAATATATATATATATTTATATATTATATATATATTATATATATATATATATATATTATATATATAATGAAGAATAATATATAATATATATATATATATATATATATATAATATATATAATTATATAATATAAATATATATATATATATTTATTATATAAAATAATTGTATATATATATATATAGTTATATAATATAATATTATATATATATGATATATATATTTATTATATAAATAAATATATATATATATATATATATATATATATATTAATATAGATATATATATATATAAAATAAATATATATTACATTATATATATAATATATATTATAATATTATAAATAGATAATATATATATATAAATTATATAATATATAGTAATATTAATAATATATAGATATAGATATATATATATAATATAATAATATATTATAGTATAATATATAATGATATATATAATATATATATTATTATTATATATATTTATTTCACTAATTAACAAATTTACTGATATCCGTTGATTTATATCTTGCGACTCCGAAAACTTTTTACAAATATATATCGTCAGAGTTGCTATACATAATTATAATTATTAATAATAATAATATAATAAAATATAATAATATAATAAAAATATAATATATTAATAATAACAAAACATCAACAAGTAGTATACAAAATAAATTATAACAAATATATCCTGAGTTATATATAATAATAATTATGCAGAATTAGATATAAAAGAATAATAATAAACTCCATAATAATAATATAATAATAAAATAATAAGAATAATATAATAATAATAATAATAATAATAATATAATAAAATAATAAAATGTTGATAAAATAAAATCAATAATATTTTTTTTATTTGAAAGTTGTATTTAAAAGTAGAGGTAAAGAAAGTTAATTAATTAAATTAATATTAATGCATATTATATATTAAGATATAGAATAATTAAAATATTATACAGATATAAAAATTAATAATATTATATAAAATAATTTAATAAAAAATATAAAATTTTAAATAAGTAATATTCTCAGTTAAATATAAATGAAAATAATATTACTAAATGACAGAAATTATCTCCGAAACATTTAATCTATTTAATCTCAGTAAGAAGAATCATCATAATATTAAAAAATTTAATTATATTAATAATGTCTTAATACTATATATAAACTAATTAATAATTTGAATAATAATTTAATACTTTAATGGATAAATAATTTATATAATTTAATAATATTAATATAAAAGATAAATATAATATTCATAACAATCTTAATAATATATTATAAATTTAAGAATATATTAATTAAAATATATAATAATAATAATAAGAAAATAATAATAATAATAAGAATAATAATAATAATAATAATATATATAAAATACTATAATAAAAATAATTCAAACCATTATGAAATATACTAAATAAAATAAATTAAAAACAAAAATAATAATTAAAAATAATAATAAAAATACATAATAAAAATACATAATAAAATATAATACAATAATAAACAAATAATAATACAAAAAAATACAAAATAAATTAATTAATATATAATATATAATAATAATAATAATAATAATAATAAAATAATAATAAAAATAATATAATAAATAATAATAATATAAATAAAAATATTAATTAATAAATAATAAATAATAATGTTTCAACTTATTTCTGCCTGTAAGCAGATTCTTATTTCAGGGAAATAAAAAAGTTTAAGAGGAACTCTTATTGTATATATTTATAATAATAGTATAATATATATATAATATATATAGTATTATATATTATAATATTATTATAATTATAATATCTTTATATATAAATTATATATTATTATATATAATAATATATGATATAATATATATTATAATATAATAGTAATATATAATATTAATATATTATATATATGTAATATATATAATAATTATATCATATAATAATTATTATATATATATATATATAATATAATATAATTATATATTATAATATAGTATATAGTATATAATATAATAAATATATAGATATATATTATATATATATATATATAATATAAAAAATATATTAATATATATATATATATATATTATTATTAATAATATATAATTAAATATATATATATTTATAATAATATATATTATAGATAATATATAGAGAGTATAAGTATAAGATATATAGTAGTAGAAATATATATATATATATTATATATATATATTATATTAATATAATATATATATAATTAGAGTATAAATATATATTTATATTATTTATATATATATAATTATATAAATATAATATATAATTATATAATATATATATATAGATATTATTATATATTATAATATATATATATAATAATATAATCTATATATATATATATAATAGATAAAATATAATAATAATAAGTATATTATATATCTTAATATATATAATATATAATATATTTATATATATGATATTATATATAATATATTATATATTACTCATATTATTAATACTATAATAATTAATATATAAATATAATAAAATACATGTATAATTATAATATTTGTAATAGAATATATATATATATTATATAATATATATATTATATATATATAGGATAATATTATATATATTAAATAATATTATATATATTATATATTATATATATTAATAGTATATTAAATGAATTAATAAAATATTAGAGTTAAATATATATATATTATTATAAGATAATAATATATATGTAATAATCTTTAACGCATTATTAATTTTATATAATTTTCTATACTATAATAGTATAATATATATATATATAATTAATAATATATATAAATTTATATAGATATATATAATATATAGAAAATAAAATATATAATATATATTATAAAATATAATACTATATATAGATTATATTTTATAATAAATTGGTTACTTCTTGATAGATAATTATATAATATATATATATTAATATATGATATATGAAAAATATAATATATATATATATATATAATATATATATAATATATATATAAATGTATATATATATATATATATAATAATTATATATAATATAGATATAATATATATATAATATATATTATATTATATATATTATATATTAATTATAATATAATATGATAATAAATAGATATTATATATATTATATGAATAATATAATATATATATATATTAAATTAGATAAAATTTATTATATATATATATAGTATATAAATATAATATATATTATATGTAATAATAATATATATATAATAATATATATATAAATATATATAATGAATATATATTAATATTATATATAATATATAATAGATATATAATATATTATATAATATAATATATATATATATAATTAATATATAATATATATATTATATATATATATAAATTATATATATAATTATATTATATATTTCTTATAATATATATTATATATTAGTATGTATATATTATATATAAATGATATTATATTAATATATAATAATTATATAATATTATATATATATATAATATAGTTATATATAATATAATATAATAATATAATAAAATTTAATATATATATTAATTATAATTTTATTATATATAATGAATTTATTATGATTATATATATTATATAATATTTATATAATAATTAATATATATATATATATATATATACTTAATATTAATATATATAAATATTATATAATATAGAATATAAATAATATAAATATATATAGTAATATATATATATTATATATATATCTATATATATAGATTATAAATATAATAGATAATATATATAGAATATATAAAATATAATTATATATTAATAATAATTTATATATATTAATTATAATATATATTATATAAAATATAAAATATAATATAGATTATTAATACTTATTAATATATATTAATATTATAATATATATACATATATAATATTAATTATATATATCATATATATATTATATAATATATATATAGATTAATATATAGTATATTTATAAAATATATATGATATTCATAAAATATATATATATAGAATATTATATATATAAGAAATTAATAGTATATAGATAATATTAATATATATATATAGTATAAAATTTAATATATATATTATATATATAATATAGATATAAATTATATAATATATAAATATATTATATAGATAATAATAATAATAATATTATATATAATATAAATAATATTCACCTTATATATATATATTATAAATAGAATAAAATGTAATATATATATAAAAATATAATTAATATATTTTATATTTATATTTATATTATAATATATATATTATAATAAAAATATAATATAAAGATTTATATTATATATAGATAATTATAAATAGATATATTATAAATATAATATAGTAATAAATAATATATATATATATAAATATATATATTATTAAAATTAATTAATATTAATATATAAATAATTAATATATATAATATATTAATAATAAATATATATATAATATATATATATATATAATAATACTATAATAATTTATACTATATAGATATATATAATATTTTATATATATAATATATGATATATATATACATTATATATATATATTTATTATTAATATATATATATTTAGATTGACTCTTACTCTTTTTCGCTTTTTTATCAAGAACCTTCAAGTTTGCATATCAATATTTCGATCCAATATATAGACATATTCAAGAAAAAAAAACCCAACAATAAATTACATAAATCTCAATATAACCCCTCGAAAAACACAAAAAAAAACCAAAAAACACAACCACAACAGACTCACACCCAAGACATCACAACACGTAAAACAAAAGACACAGGTAAATAAAATCAAAAAATCATCACAAAACAAAACGATCAAGAAACAACGCAAATCAACGAAATGCACGAATTTAAAAATCACTCCCAATAAAAACAAACATAATGCAACATTAGAGCTAAAAGAAAACACCAAAATATAACACAAAAAAAACCAAGCCTAACCAGACTCATAATCCCATAGGCAAAATAAAAAAACACAAAATCAAAAACACCAAACAAACCAAAATACAATGAAACTGCACCAAACCAAAACATACCATTCAAATAACCACCCATCCAAGAAAAGAACAATACAAAATCCAGAAAAACGGCATTCATCACAACCAGCAACTACGAAACCAACCTACCTCACAGAAATCCGCAATCCAACTCATCCGAGATCCAAATTCAAGAGTTCAAGCCACAAAAAAAAAAAAAAAAAAAAAACAAAAAAAAAAAAAGCAAACGTAAAGAGACAAGAACTCTTGTATTGTCTAAAAACCCCCCACTGCCAACATCGACCCTAAACCAACTCCACCCTCGCACCCCCCCACTCAAAAAAATAAAAATAAAAAACAACAAAAAAAAAAAAAAAAAAAAAAATAAAAAGATAAAAAAAAAATAAAAAAAATAAAAAAAAAAAAAAAAATAAAAAAAATAAAAAAAAAAAAAAAAAAAAAAAAAATAAAAAAAAAAAAAAAAAAAAAAAAAAAAATAAAAAATTAAAAATAAAAAAAAGAAAAATTTAAAAAAAAAAAAAAAAAAAAATAAAAAAAAAAAAAAAAAAAAAAAAAAAAAAAAAAAAAAAAAAAAAAAAGATTTTTAAAAAAAAAAAAAAAAATAGCCCCCCAAGAAAAAAAAAAAACCCACCGCAAAAAATCCAACAAACACCAAATCAAAAATAACCAGAAGACACCACTCATAACAAATAAAAAATACACTTCAGCCGCCCCCCCAACGGCCCAAAGCACACAATGCACCACTGCAAATCTACAACGACCACCAGCGCCAGAACAGCCAAACCCAACAACCCTCAACAAAAACTCCACCAACAGAAACCCTACGATACCAAAACGACCAAGAACTCACCAAAAACACCAACGAAGATCCCAACAGATGAAAACCAACACAACCCATTCGACTCACACACCCGCTGCATCAGACAGCAGCATCAAAAAACGACACAGCCTCAGACAAATTACCAAACACAACAGTGATACTAACAGCAACAACACGTTAAAGCAAACACGCACTCAATGCAACAGCCTCATATATACAAATCCAGAAAACAAGCTCCGTCTGAACCGCGCTCCCAGCGTAACGCCAATACAATAAAAACATACAGACCATCCAACGGCACACCGCTCCCTAAACACCACAGTGAGCATCCAAGAAACAAAAAAGCCCAACTCAATACACGGATCGCAATATCAAACCATCAACACAGCAAAGCACTGCACAACACTTACTTCCACCGCCAAAAAAAATAAAGATCCCACCGATCGCAACAAAAACGTTCACCCCCGCCCCCATTGCGAGAAAGCAAAACAAGCAAAGATGCAACAGATACATGCAACCCTCAAGCCCAAAGAACACATCACCACTTCACGTCCCAGCAGCAAAGCACATCTCCACTGGCACATACTTTCCCACTGACACAAAACATCCAATCACCATCCAGAAAGCAACACAAGAAATACGCCAGAACGAAAACCATCCACATGTCCGATTCAATCTAAACTCCATCCCATGGAACTTAATCGCAGAAACCAATCGACAACCGCGCCCCAACCATTGTGATCGCAAACCAAGCATACGCATCAGAACAACCACAACCCATACGATCAGACTCAAGAAGAAACGTTAATACGACCAACGCATCCCCCGCACAGTAACAAAAGCCCACCCCCTGCCCCTCACCAAAATTCAAAGAAAACAAATAGCCCATCCTCACCGGCAGACTGCACCCTTTCATAAGCGCCCCAGACCGACCACAACCAACCACGGCCTGCTTCCTCCAAGGAAATCCGAGAACTATCACACAGCCAAGAAATCAAGATCAGGCCAATCCACCAATTTCCGACCCAATCCGATCTAAGACTCAGCTCCAATAAAAAGACAATCAAGCAACGCCATAATCCCAGCCTACAAAAAAGAAATCCATCTGAACCAGGTCCTAACATTGAGCCTTAAGAAACACACACCAGCCACGAAGCACTACCAGAAGCACCATTGAATCAAGGAAAACAACCGATACCCATCCCCTCAGCAGCCTAAACCAAAAACAATAAAAAAAAAAATACCAAAAGAAAAAAAACAAATAACCATAATAAAAACAAAAAATAAAAACCAAAAAACAAGAAATACGCGAAAACAAAGACAAAAAAAAAGAATGAAACTAAAACAAAAGAATAAAACAAAAAAAATACACAACCAAACAACGCAAAAAGAGACTACGATCAAACAACAGAACGAAAAAACAAAAAAAAAGAATCTTGCCAAATAAAAAGAGAAGATAAAAAAATAAAGAAAAAAAAAAAAAAATAAAAATTAATACAAAAAAAAAAAAAAAAAAAAAAAAAAAAAAAAAAAAAAAAAAAAAATAAAAAAAAAAAAAAAAAAAAAAAAAAAAAAAAAAATAAATAAAGCAGAAAAAAAAAAAAAATAAAAAAATAAAAAAATAAAAATAAAAACTAAAAAATATAAAATAAAAAAATATAAAAAAAAATAAAAAAAAAAAAAAAAAAGAAAAAATATAATTAATAAAAAAACAAATAAAAAAAAAAAAATAAAATAAAAATATAAATAAAAAAAAAGAAAAAAAAAAGAAAAAAAATATAAAAAAAAAATAGAAAAAAAAAAAATAAATACAAATAAAAAAAGAAAAACAAAAAAAAAAAAAAAAAAAATATGAAATAAAAAAAAAATTAAATAAATAAATGATAATAAAAAAAATAAAAAAAATATAAAAAAAATATGAGGAATAAAAAAATTTTTAAGCAATTAAAAAATAGAAATAAATGTACAATAAAAAAAAACTAAAAAAAAGCCGAAAAAAAAGAAACTATAAAAAAAAATCAAAAGAAAAAAACAAAAAAAAAAACAAAATGAATAACAATAATAAATTGGTCTAGGATAAGAAAAAGAAGAAAAATATAACAAAAAAAAAAAAAACAAAGAAACCATAATAAAGAAAAAAAGAAGTAGAAAAACAAGAGGTTGAAAGAAAGAAAAGGAAAGAGAAAAGAAAAGAGAGAAAAACAAAAAGACAAAGGAAAATAAAAAACAATCCAAATCAAATAAGACGAAAGAAAATACAAAACAAAAAGAAAAAAAAAAGAAAAAAGAAGGAAGAAAAAAAAAAAGAAAGAAAAAATAGAGAAGAGAAAAGAAGAAAAGAAAAAAAGAAAATGAAGGAATAAAGAAAAAAAAGAAAAGTATTGAAAAGAAAAAAAAAAAATAACTGAATAAAAAAAACACAAAGAAGTGAACGAAAAAAAATAAAATCAAGCTCAATTGAGTATTTTGTTTAAACTTAAGGTAAAGGTCTTAAGATTCAAAAATTATTGAATGAATAAATGGTACTGGAAGTCGGCAAATGTGGCAACAAATATAAAAAGCGATGATAAAATAAATAAGTAAGGAACCAAGAAATAGATTAAATACACGCCAAACACTGATAAAAAAATTATAGATAAAAAAACAATGTTTTAGCGAAAACTCGGAAAATAAAAATAAACCTGGCGGTCGCGACGTTATTCTAACATGAATCATTTGCCGAATTCAGTTAAATCGTATCATAGATTCGTTTGAATGATAGAAGGTGTGGAATAGATTTATGAGTAGATCATATTTGTTATTTGAAAGAATAAATATATAAAATATATATATATGATTATAAACCTATATATATATATATTAAAGATAATTAATTTATTAAAAAATTAATAGAGTAAATAAGTATATATTATATATTGAAAATGGAATAAGTATGTAATCCACATATGTATATATATAACAAACCGAAATGATAATAAAATCATAATTTAAAATCCAAATAACGATAAGAACAATTACAGTAATAAATAAGTTCAAATTTGTTAATACACCCTCATAACCTATAATTATGCACTAACCAAAGAGTAAAATGGTAGAACAGAGTGAAATGCGCAAACGATAGATAATGGGTTTTACATTTGTGGTGAGGTAAGGTAAAAAACAAAAACAAAGAGGTTTAGAAGCCCAAACAAAGAATTTTGGTGCAATTAATGAAAAAGCATATAAACTTCATTTTGAAATTAAGGCTTGGTGATCAAGATAAATCTTTGGCACCTCATATTTGCTGCGTCTTGTGTAACATTACTTTAGTGGTTGGCTTAACGGACAATCCAGACTCGTTAGATGCCCATTTCAATTCCAATGGCGGTGTGCTTTTGTTGTTATTTGTTATGGAGGGAACCAAAGGATCACGCAATGGACTTATTTTTTCATTACAAAAATTGCTGGAATAACAATCAAGACCAAGAAGCATTAAATATCCAAACCTATACCTTCGGCTATTAGGCCTGTCCTCACAGCGAGAGCTTTCCCATCCCTGCACCACCTAAAATGTGATTCTCCCCTGTCAGAAAATTCCGACGAAGAAGATTACAATTACGTCCAGAAAATGACGACTTTGAAAAAGACCTGATTATGCATGGAATATGTCAACAGAACCTCATAGCATTAATCGCGGGATGAACTCAAATGATCATGGATTGCAGTCGCTGATCAATCATTGACCAAAAGAAACAGGCATCAGAATCTATTGGCATCTAGGAATAAAGGTGTGGAACCTCCTTGAAATGAACGGGGAACACGAATTTCCTTCTCTAAATCGGGCGACGCGAAGAAGAATATTACCGACGATTTTTTTCTCGGCTAGACTGTGCCAAGGGTTTAGTTATTGTACTTGAGTGTGATTCGATTATTTCAATGCAGTATAATTTAGGGAGACTGCAATTGAGTCAACTAAGGGAACAATTGGAGGCATGTGTTTATAGATTGTTCTAACTCAGTTAAAATTCAGTGCTTCTTCATAATGGAAATGTGGAAACTTCGACTCCTATTGCCTATGTAAGAGCCTCAATTAGTGAAAGGAGACTACGGAAGCAAACATGAAAACTAATAAATGTTATCGAAATTGCGATAGACCTGACGAACAAGGAAGCATTCTTGAATAATAATACGGCGTGAATTTAACAAAGAAGGTATATAAGCACTTTTGTATAAGGTCTCACAGAACAAAGAGAAGAAAGTATACTAAATATTAAATAGATATGTTTAACCTCATAGAATGAGAGTTGAAAGAAAAAAAGATTAGCAGAGATCCGCAAACAGCCCTCATTTTTGTCAAGAAGCAATGGCCTAAAAGAGATCTAATACCTGAGTAAAGTTAAAAATTGCAATTTTTAAACCATTTAGTGAAACGCTGAACGTCGAATCATATCTTCTGCTCCTAATATGCCAACGGAGTCCAACTTCGGAAAGTTAATTGAAGAATTTTAAAGGGAATGACAAGGGATTGGGAATGAAACAGTGGGGTCCAACGAGGTTAGCCTATAAAGGTAAGGTAAGAAGATTTCCCTAAGATCAGTGAGGCTAAAATTAAAGAGGATAAGTTTGATAGGCCAAACAAATAGTAGAAGGAGCTAAATGAAAGGCCATCGATCTTTGATGGAAAGACGGAATAAAATATTGAGAAACCTGACATGTGAGATCCGTTTAAAAAAGTCAAACTGGGTTTCTAGGGCGACATCTTAAAGGCCAGAACAAATGCTATAGAAGAAGCATGAGTTTCACGAACGGTCTGAGCACTCGAAATTAGTAAACGAAGCGCAATGGGATGGTAATAGCAAATGTCCCATAAAAATAGCATTTCCTTTCATGTGCACCAACTGTGAGGAGGACTTTTGTTGCGGCTAAATGCATTCGTAAATAGCGCAAGTAATCAGAGATGAGGCGTGATGGTGAGCAGGGGAATAATGAATCCCACCGAGGTAATAAAGAAATGTGGCGGTCAACATAATGGCGAACAAAACGGGTCTAAAAAGGTTATCAAGGAATAAAAGTTGTGAAGGAAGATGGCCCATAGAGAGGCTTGCAGGACTATTGGTGGGTACTCTTAAAAGGGGGAGGTGTTCCTCTAGAGCCAAACTAAGAAATAAGTAGAAGAAAAGATCTCTCAAATTTCTACATTTTAAATTGCGAAGTATATAGTGGAGTGAGTAATAACGAGAAGACTTATCATTCCTCCGATGACTACCGCTAACATGTCTCTCTCTT
>JABUQX010023300.1:42500-45222 GCA_015478945.1 Trachelipus rathkii | reverse complement strand
CGTAACGATTCTTTAGGTCAAGTGGCTGTTGCTCATATGTGTATAAAGTATTTAGACCAGGGACTAAAATGTAAGGTTTCCAAGTTTGCAGATGATAAAAAATTGGCTACCTCAGTAAGGAAAAACGATGGATGTAGCCTATAAAGATTTAAAAGATAAGGAGGGGGCTGTAATCGTTGATGGGATGAGCAGGTTCATTCCTTCTCAACTAAATCTTTCTCTCCTCATAATCCATGGTTCGATCGTGCTTGTTCTCTGGCCATTTAGGCTAGAGACATTGCGTATCGGGGGTAGAAAAATTCTCGTTCTCCTATCACTCTCGTTAATTTTCATTTAGCTTGAAATCATTGCAGGGATACTCTTCGACGAGCAAAGCTGGCTTTCATCAAACGAAAGTGCGCTAACCTTCTTGGTTCTCCTACTAACAAATCTTTTTGGTCTTGCCAAAAATATCTCTTGCAATTATCTAGCTTAAATCTTCCTTTCCTCCTCTTATTCGATCTGATGATTCTGTTGCTAATTCTCCAACTGAAAAGGCCAATCTCTTAAGCCTCCAATTTTCATCTAACTCAACCCTGGACGATTCCTCTTCCTACTCCTTTTCCTCTCAGGTGTCCTATGCCTTTGCCTGTGATTACATTTGATCGGGTGCATGGGCCCCTGAAATCTATGAACGTTAGGAAGGCGCGGTGGCCCGGATGGCATTACCTACCAGAGTTATTTTGAGGACAGTGTGCTTCCTTTGCAATATCCACCCACCCTCGCTCAACTATACTCTTCTATGTTCTCATACTATCACGCACTTTCCTTTCAAGAGTTGGAACGAATCGAACATGTCAACCATATTCTGTAAAAAAAGGAAGCCCTCTGATAAATTCTAAATCTCGCAATATTAGCTCTCATTTGCATCTATCTTAAGATCTTGAAAACCCTTTTCTCAACTCTCACTTCTTAATCATCTGGAAAAAACTCATTCCATCGCAGTACGGCTTTCAGGTGATCGAGGGTCTACTGGCAATGTACTTTAATAATACTCCATCCGATTCTATTGTCATGCCTATTTTCGCTCTTAGAACTCACGAGAAGACTTGCGTAGGGTGGCGACCTTGACACGTATTACCCAAAGCATCTTTGAAGAGAACTTTTTATGGCAAGGCGTCACCTGCTCTCCAAGCTCCCCTACTTTGTGTTCTCCTTCTCTTTGCTTACCGATGTCTAGCTTTCTTTCAAATCGCTCAATGTCTGCTGTTTTTGATGGGGTGACCTCTTTTCCTGTCAAAATTATGTTCCTCAGCGTTCTGTCTTATCTCCTACTTTATTCCTGCTTTTCATTTAATGATCTTCTCACCTTGCCACCTCTAACCTTATCACTCATATGCCGATGGACTCGACCCTTCATTCCTTTACTCATATCAATTCTACCCTTCTTTTACTCTTAGAATTGACTCTCGGCATCAATCTTTCCGATTCATTCTCGATGATCTGAGTCTGATTCGTTACGCCAAATGTTCAACCTTGCTGAAATTCAATTTCTTTTCGATAAACCCAAACTTCAAAATCTCCATTCTCGAAAAACACCTGCTAACTTTCGTATCTCTTTCGACGGTTCTCTACTCTCTCTCCTGTTGACAATATAAACATCCTTGGCCTTAACTAACAAAAAAATGTCTTTGAAACATCACATCAAAACGGTTGTGGGCGGCCAGAAAGAAAACTGGAATTCCTGTTTAGACTGTGAAACTTTTTTCTTTTCAGTTGCTCCAGCTATACAAAGGTCTCATCCGCCCTGCATGGAGTAACTGCCTCTCACATCGAGGGGGGGGGCTCTGGTTTCACCGGCTTTTGGACAGGGGTCGAGTCAATGGCCAAAAGGCTTATAATCTGTTCTGTTACTTACCAGTTCCTTCGACACTTCTATCTTTGCGGCGCTGATGTTGGATGCTTTATACTCTATCCTATTAGGTACCGCAGCGGCAGTTTGCTAGAGGGAAATCATCGCGTACCACCACCTTTACGACGCCCTCGTAGCACTATGCCGGTGCTGCATCTTTTGTGATGACATTTGGTTAACTCCAGTCTATAGCTGTGGTACTTTCCTTAATTTCCACACCTCTGTCTTCTGTGGAATTCTCTTCCAATCTTCTGTATTTCTTGCCAAACTTAATCTCCTAACTTTATAAAGCCTGCATCTGTCGCTACATATGTGATTTGCGCATTTAGGGGTGGAACTTTTGAGCGTAATACACACCTCATTAAATAGGGTTCTGCCCAGTGAGTGGTGGTACGTGAACAACTGTTAAAAAATCCTTGGTGGGCAGATATGTGGCGAATGAACTGAATCTCCTACTCACCCCATCCTAAATATCATTAGAATATCCCAAAAAATAGCACTCTCTTCAACATTACGCTCAGATGGATCATATGTCGCAACACACAAATTTTGACCTTTCAAACTTAAATTTAATCTTTTAGAATTCTAGTACTTACAAACACAAAATCTACCATAGCTCGCTACCACAAGCTCACTCATCAGAATGCAAATCCTTCTATCCCCCTCTCATTCCTTTCCAATCCAGCACACACACATTTCACACCACAACCACTCATTTTCACCGTTTCCTTCATCTTTGTTCCAGTCACAGCGAGCAAATCAAATTTGCGCTCTTTCTAAATACATCCTCACCTCTCTCCTCTTCTCTTCTCAACATTTATTCCTCTTGAC
>JABUQX010023300.1:10000-40000 GCA_015478945.1 Trachelipus rathkii | reverse complement strand
TGCTGGAAATTTTTTTTTTTAGAGATAGCTGCAATAATAATGTTCTAGTAATCAGGTAACAAAAGTTCATCATTTGCGACCAACTGGAGATAACAAAATTTTCCAAATTATTTTAGATCATAACCCTAATTTATATATTATATATATATATATATATATATTATATTTATATACTATATATATTATATATATTATATATATATATATATATATATATTATAAATATTATATATTATATTATATATATACTATAAATATTATATATATAATATATATATATATATATAATTATATATATATATATATATATATATATTAATATATATATATATATATATTATATATTATTATATATATATATATATAATAGATATATATTATAATATATATATATAATATATATATATAATTATATACTATATATCTTATATATATATTAATATTATATATATAATATATATATATATATATTATATATATATATATATATATATATATTATAATATATATAATATATATATATATAATTATTAGGGATTCCTAACCGGAACTGAAATTTTCAGTAAGTTCCCGGCCGGAACCGAGAATTAGCCGGAATCACAAAAAAAAATTCCTGCCGGATTCCGGCCGGAACCGAAATTTCTTATGAACTTTGCAGTAATCATAAAGAAATGTAAAAAAAAAAAATTATATAACTTTTATTACAAAAATCTTACATTTAGTACAACACCACTTCATTGAACATATGGAAATCATCATTGAAGAGAATATCTGGAAGTCCAAAATTTTTAATAGTAAAAGGAGAGCTTCTTGTAATTTTCTAGAACAGGAGAAACCACAAAAGAGCAATAGATCCAAGCCGTGAAGATAAGTAAGTTTTAAGGAGAGTTTTCCCCAAAAAAGATTTGGCATATTCAATGACCCCAAATCACAGAAAATAATGAATTTTATCGCAATGAGTAACCAGCCATTTACCGTCACTGAAGAGCATGGGATTCATAGAACTTATTGCCCATCTTTAACCAAAATATCTTATTCCTAGTAGAAAATATTTTGTAGAGATGTTACCAACTTTATACAGGAAATTATGATCAGCAGTATTCGAGAAGTTCTCTAAGGCTGATCAGATATCATTTACTACAGATATATAGAGAGCTAAATATTTCAAACGAGTCATTTATTTCTTTAACTGCACTCTGGCTACCAGCGAGTTTTGAAAAAAATCAGGCACTGTGTACTCCATTGCAGTATTTCCCAGGTTCTCATCCTGGAATTAAAATCACTATGATTTTTGAAATTATGATGAATAATTGGTAAATTCCTCCTAAAAAAAATCCACTTGATCCTTCGAGATGGCATATAACATGAAACTTGCAACTGGATTAGCAGGATACACAAGTTTATTCTCTTGTTTTATTCATAAACTTCAATTTTTTTAAAAGATGCCGTATTTTTCAAAGAACAGTGTGACTTAATAAAGAAATGTAGGAATATTTGTCACATTTCAATCTTCCAGTTTTAAGCTGTAATGAACTTAAAAAAGACTTGGATGAGACTTGGATCTACATCTTGCAAGCCCACTTATGCCAATTCAAGATGTTAATACAAAGTGGAATAGCACATATTTGATTCTAGGAAAGGAATGAATGTTTGAAAAAGAACCTCTGCAAGTTTATATTATTATAGAATCAATCATTAAGCTTTGACTGCTAAAAATGGCAAATACTTGGAAAAAATTCTAGAGTTTTGCAACCCATTTCTTTCATCGGTTACGGAAACTATTAAGGCAAAATCAATTATTCATCAGTTATCTCCATATTTGAGCTTTTCTAGCATATCTCTCAAACTCTGAGTTTGGTTGACAGCAGAGTTCAGACTTAAAAGAAGAGCTGAAAAGCCATATAGAGTTAGATTTATGAATAAAATGAAGAGAAAGGACATGACATATATCAAGACAAAGATAATTGTTTTAAGTTACTGAGTAGACCAGGATACAAACTGACTTATTTTCTAATGAAATTAAGATATTGAGTAGAAAATGGATCGCTTGAAGAAAATGCCAAAATAATTGAAAGATAGCACGAGAGATAAAGTAAGTGAATCAGTAGCAGTACAGAGTGGATATAGAAGGTTGATGGCAATGTGAGATCTACACGATTCATTTTTCAGAACGAGCATTATCTTAACCAATGAACTTTAGATTTGCTAGTACCTAAAAACTCAGTCAGGAGCATTAAGTGAAAAGAAATTACTGCAAATCTTAGTTAGGTGTTATATAGATGGTGTGTGAAGAGAGTTTGTGATTAGGGCAGAAGTGAGCGAGTATCGGGTTAGTGTGAAAAAGGTAAAAAAAGAAAGAATTCATTGTGGCTCTTCAAAAGGTGTGAATTCATTTAGAGAAAGTAGTATATGTGGAATTTTTTTATATTAATAGCAGAGAAATATTTTTAATGTGGAAAAGAGATTACTAATTGGGTGGAAAGTGACCAAAGCTAAATTTCCAACATCAGCAATACTGCCCAAAAATTACTCTACCTTTCCAAGTCTCCCCATCATATCAGAGAAATTAGTTTTCTTCTTTCAGAAGCAGGAAATATACTTGAGTTGAGGGAAAAATGTTTTAATTATGAATTATCGAATCCTGAATGACTGGTGACGAGGCCTTATTCTTTGTAAAACTTTGTACTACACAGCGCCCTCCGCGTCCTCAGCAACTCATACTTTCAATGGTGGTGTTTCCGAGAAAGTGTGAGGACTTTATTATATAATATAGAATACCCTACTATATACATTGGAATAAACGATTTTAACTCAATATGTATATTATATTAATATATATAAATATATATATATAATATATATAAAAGTGATATATATATACTATAGGTATTCGTCAACGTCTCTATATATGGTTCCCTATAGTAAAATGTAAATCTTGTTTATCTTTGAAGGACTGCAAAGATTTCAAAGTATGTAACGTAATATATATATATATATATATATATATATATATATATATATATATATATATATATAACTAGTATATATATATATATATATATATATATATATATATATATATATATATATATAGTATATATATATAGTATATATATTATATATATATATATATATATATAATTTTGGAAATTAAATTTGAATTTAATTGAGAAATCTAGGTATAATCTAAAATATAAAAGAAAACGAAACGTTTATATTAAATATGTTGATTGTTAGATTATGTAAACACTGTATGATAATGTACACAAGGAACTACATTAGTGTTTGGAATTTATAAGAAAGTGGGCTAGGTGGGTTCTGTGTAAAACTCAACTTCTCTTCCATTTATATAGGTTTTTTCTCAAGAAGTTTACTTTCTATTCTAATATCCCGGTCTTCGCGGTCTTTCCTCTGAATTTTCCGCGCGGACCGGATTTCGGTAGCCCTCAAATACTAATTAAACACGCACCTTAAATACCCTCCAGTTATATACTATATATATCTTGGGTAGTATGCAATATATATGAATATATATATATAGGTTATATATTAATAGTATATATATATAAAATAGATATATAAAAGTATATAATAATGATTATTAAAGTATAAATAAATATATTAAATATATTAATTATATATATATATTATATTAATATATATAATATATAATATATATATATATATATATATAATATATATATATTATATATTATATATATTATAATTTATATATATATTATTAATATATAATATATATAATATATATTATATATTATATATATATATATATATATATTATTATATTATATTATATTATATAATATCAATATATATATATACATATTAATATAATATATATATATTAAAATTATATATAATAATATTAATATATATTAATATATAATTATTATATATATATATTATATATATATATATATTATATATATATATATATATATATATATATATATAATTTATATTATATATATATTATATATATATATATATATATTGTTTTAAGAATTATAAAATAGCAGATATAATAGATGTAATATTCTATTATAGTTTGTTATCACGGCAGTATCAAAGTTGAGTACGTATTTATGGTAAGTACGATAAATCTTAAACTTTTATAGTTTAATCTAATGTGTATGAATTGATTTCTCATAATAGATTGGGTAAAATAAATCACAAAATGCTACTCATCTGATAATAAAACAAGGTAAATTGTTATTTAAAAAGAAATCAGTATATCATTTAAACTTTTAACCAGTTATTCAATTTATCATGAAGGGTGATTTTAAGGAACAGAATAAGCTCTCTATCTACGGACTTTATATGATATTAATGTTTCTTGTAATAGATATGAATTTCACAAGTTTTTCTTGAAAATATCTTGTGGGTACTTTCAGATTGTTCATTGTGCGAGTGGTAAGAACTTCGATACTCCAGGTTAGCTGATAATGATTCGTATTTCCGAACATTGAGAAGTAGTTTTCGTAATGTTCCTTGTATCAATAAAAGCACAAAATGCGTAAAAAATAGTCTTTTTTTATTACATTATAAACGGTTGGATAGATCAAATAAGTTAAGTTTCATATATAGATCGATTTACTAGTCTTAATGTAATTTATGATCGTACAACGGAGACATTTTTAAAAACTTAATAATCTTTCCCTATTTTGAAATGGTAAAAATATTCTAAGAATACTTCGCTGTGTTAAGATTCCCTCTCGCCTTCCCTCTCCAGATTATAGAGTCAGGATAGGAATGGAAGTTCGGATTATTAACTTTCCTTAGCTTTGCTCATTTATAATTAAAGAAGAGATATTATATATATATTATTAGGTAGATAATGTTTGGGTATCATATAGTATGGTATATATATTTTGACTGCGTACTATAATCATTATTTATATATAATATTATACTGAGCGCATATAATATTAATACTAGTAAACCGTACTATCGCACAAAATACTAATATAGCGAAATGTATTTACTCAATAGAATGCGTATATAGTGAATTGATATTTATATAATTATTTTTTAATGGTTTCTGTTGAATAATATATATTTGTGCGTACACTTAAAATAGATATAAAAGAGTGAATAGTTATGGAACATCGGGCTCGGGTGGGGACCGTTTGTTGTCCTCTGAAGACTGCCTCTCTTAGACTAGTCAGTATAATATGTACACGCTTTGTCGTTTGCCATATTTAGCGCAATCTATTAGGCTCTCCATTAAATATAGATCACCATGTCTCAACGGTTTTCCACTAGCTCCGCTAACATCTGTTGAGGTGAATCATTAGACGCAGAAGATAAGACTCCGCCCACGCTGATGACTTGCAGCCTTGAAATGCGTGGTTTACGCCCTTTTGGGACGCTTCCAATTTCAGAGTGAGATTTGAGGTGTAAATGACCTAATACAGTTTAGGTTGAGCACTGGCGTGCACAAATCGAACCAAAGTGTGCAGACGTCTGATCGTCTGTCTTACTTGGTTTATATTATTATTATTCATTATTACTATTTATTAATTATATTATTATATTTAGTTATATTAAAATATGATTCTGTATTATACTATAGTCTATTTAATAATCTACAGTTGAATTTTAAATTAATTATATATTTATTATTTAATTTTATTATTTAATTATTAATCCTTATATTAATTTGCATATAAATAACCTCTCTCTATTCTATTGAATGTAGGAGTTGTTATTGATCGCTAGCTCGTAAGGCTAAAATTTCGTGGCTAAGACACACAAGTAGAATAGTACACTCAATCTCGTCGGGCTCAGACGCGATGATTTCGTGAATGTATGTCCCTTGTCGTACCACATCCAGACTAAGACGTGGGGGACGCTAGTCCCTCCCTAAATAGTCGAGAATGTTTGTCGATGAAGTGATTCGAAATTTGTGTTGAAATAGATTGGCCTGCAAATTATCTCCTTACGGAATTCGAGATTCTAGAAGGAACTTTGGAATCGGATCAGAGGAGTTGGCATTGGCACTCGCGGATGCTGTTAGGTGCGTGATGGATATAGCGAAATATTTATGTAACATATTAAAACTGCCAGAAATTAAGTTTGTTTGATTATTTTATTGTACTATGTGTAGCTCATTGGACATCCTGTAGTCTAGGCAGACATGGTCCTGCGCCATGGAGTGTCACCGCTAAAGAATTAAAATAAGCCGGTTTTTTCGAACTCCGCTCGCAGAAAGCTCCGGACTCCTGAATGATTAACTATATATTTTTGCGATATTGTCGAGCTCCTGCCACTTAGCTCGCAAAAATCGACGTCCGCTATAAAATAAGCAATCAAGCAGAATTCTCTCGACTCCGACTTGCGACGTACATCTGACTTACACTAATAGAATCAATAAATATTTCCGACATCGTGGACTCCACGCCGACCTCCGGACCTCCGAGCAGCCATCAAAATTTCACAATATTTTCGCACTTCGACTCATGCAAGATTATATTGGCCTCAGACTACGAGGTTGTCTCACAGTTAAAAAACTCTGTTGTTTGTTGCGTATTCCACTCGATAAATCATTTTTCCTCTTCTGCATCTGTCTGACATTTTCAGTTATGAGTAGCAAAGGAAGGGTATAGCCACTTTTTCTAATTGAATCTAATCTCCAGATCATGCTGTATACGCGTAAAAGTCCGCTACAATGTTCGCGTGGAGGTGCGAAGACTGGGCGAGGCGCGCATACATACTATGATAGCCATAATCAAATTATATTCTACACGAGATGTCACGACAACAAATGTCCTCATTTACGGGCAGGCTAATGTTTACTCAGGCTATAACTTATGAATGCAAAATTATATCTATTGATTACTTTATTAATACAAATCAGAGATATCGAGTAAAAATTGATGCTGTAGATTTGACTTCTCAGTTTCTCACAACATTGTATACATACATAAATAATAATACATTAAAAATATAATAATAACATTAACTATTATATGTGCAATAATAATAATAATAATTATAAGTGTTATTGACATAATTAATGAACTCGTAGAGTAACAATAACTAAAACTAGCAATTGCAAACTGAGAGAGTCGCTTATTGATGAATTAACTGAATACAAACATATAGAATATGCCTATTTTTGACTAGAGATATAACAAGAACTGGATTTTTGATATACTCTGGTAGACTATTTTGAGTGAATAATTTGCTTATGCGATATACGTAATATAGTATAATATCTCTGATACTATAATATATTTTACCTCATATCTATCATAACTCTATTTCATTGTCGTACACACTTTTTAAAAGCAGAAAATTTAGCAGAACCGACCTGATTTATTGGGAGGAAACAAAAACTCCTCACTACTATATATATATATATGATATATAGTATAACATATTCACTGCTCACTAAATCATCCAGATCTCATTACTCAGTCAACGTTTATTAGTATGTATATATCTATATCCTATTTATAGGTACATTTTAGATTGATAAATTTGATATTAATATATATATAATATACTAATATATAAATATTTAGTTAGGTATAATTCATAATATTACGTAGTCGCTTACTTATTTTACTTTCGAATAAGTTATAGTAGTAAATATTGATATATAGGACAGATAGTTACTTCCATATATTATTCTCATAGAGTACAACCCATATCTCATTTAGTTTGATCCTCCTTAGTGATATATATATGATGATATATATATTTACTCATTTATTTAACTACAATATGAATTATTATAAATTATAATTTAATCACAACATGAATTAGTTAGTATTTCCCAATACTACATAATGTACAGTGCATATATATATATGTACCAAGTACCTACTCTATATATATCTTCGACAGGAAAAACATGTTCCGGATAATATAATATGATGTATATATATGTGAGATACTCGAAGATATCTTTTGTTCACTATATATTATATTATTCTAATTAGTCTCCTACTTGCGTCTCTTATATATATCATCCACGGCTTTAATAACACATATACTCATTTTGTTAATCTATATCTATGGTCATTGTCCCTAAGATTCATCCTGTTGGAGAGCCTGTCAATATCCGAGGTGCGGAACTGTCGCAATATACACACGAAAATACCTGTGTGTTACGCTGCCAAAGTGATTTATCTGATGAAACAGCATTATCGACCACTACTCCCTCTCAATACTCCTTTCATAGTTTAAATCAAGTAAATAATGACCTACGCATCAGTATGTAAATTATCCTGAACTTTAAAATACTTTGACAGCCACTTGTCAAGTATATCGACTCTCCAAACTGGAATGTGTAAGAGATCTTTGGTTGCAAAAAATCTAATGCTCCACGCGTTGTGTGACTAAGATGACATTCTAACTTTATAACTTGGCTGCAAGTTGGTATATCTGTCAGACCCAGATAGAAGCGCTCTGACACCGCATCCAGCCAGAGATTATAGGTCAAGAACGAATATGAGGAACCTTTTCTTAATTTGTTTGTAACCAAAACACCGTTTAAATTTAAAGAAACATATATCTACAAACTTGATGGACTGCCGATGGGCTGACCACTTGGACCTACATTTGCCGGCTTCTATATGTCCAATCTGAAAAAACAAAAATCCTTCGTGAAACAAAACAACTTTAAACCCCGCGTGGTAGTGTTAGCGAATAAGCGGGTCTTATGATCATACGACAACCACAATCTCTCTCTCTACGTGATTTATATTAGATGACATGTTAGAATCATGAATAGTTACAGTCAAGTCGATCTAGTGCAAACGTTTTCGTTCTCACACTTTCTATGACGAAGTTTGTTCGATGTGCGACTTTAAAATTTCACATTATGCAAAACTTTCATAGGTTATGTAATTATATAATTTGTATCTGATAATTTTTTTAAGATTCACAACAATCGATTTGTTAATTATGACGGCTCATTATCTACAATGTAGCACATTGTAATACTGTGTATTAAAACCCACTTGGATAAAAACTGGTCGTCTTGTAATATGAAACTAAATACGCAGAATCTGTATTTTCACACTTTTGATCTTACAAATGTTATACATTCATACTGTCTCGTAAATAATAATATTTTTTAGTACAGAGCATACAACTATGTTCAACTTGAGAAAACTTTTTGATGAATAAATATATATATATACAAGCACTGTACTATAGTCTGCTAACCAACTCAAGTGTTAATAATTTTATTAAGTTACTGGCATAGATCATGATATTGCTCACTTCAATTATTCGCAGTTTGAAAATTGTCTATAGTATACTGAGTTATAAACTGGCTTTATTGAAATCTGTTAAAGAAAGAAAAGCTGAAAAAATAACTCGCAGTAATACAATATCAGATAAATGAATTTCTCTCAGTATCCAAAACCCTCCATCATTTCTATATGCTGTATGTCTTTGTTCAAGAAAGCCTCAATGAAGAGAAAAGTGACTCTCTTTCGCTAGAGTGCTTTTGAATTCTCACCTCAAATATTTCGCTAATGTGTTGAGTGGACGCTGCAAATTATAACGTGTAATGACTGTTAGTCACCATAACTGGCTCGAACAAAAAACGTAGAATTCAATCTTCCTATCCTCTTCTCTAGCCTAGATAAATGATATTAATATGATCGCACACATCTACATCATCACGTTGTTATCTCCACAATCCTCAAATCTTTTCCTATACGTTATAAACAGTCACTCGCTCACGTCGGGTAACAGGTCTGATTACACCGCATGTATACATACCTCGTGCAGACACCCTGTATATAATTTTAGTGTTTATAACGTAATACAGATTATTATATATTGTTCGGACAGGGCATTGATCATAAAACATCTCTATTCTAAGATCCTCAATGACAAATAAATCTATTGTATAACATATCAAATCTGAGCACATGGTCTAATCAACTAATTAGTAATATTTCTTAAAACTACTTTCATACTAATTAATTTATACGAATTCGTTACTGTGAAGTATCCAGATACTAATAATTTACGTGAAGTAGACTTTATTCTTACATACTAATAATCACGCAACCAGACTCTACCTTACATAATTTATAAATAATTATTTATGTATTTATCAGTCAGGACTTACTATTATCAATATTTGAATTTTACTTATAATTAATTTGGTAATAATCAATCTTTTAAGAAATACTTTTTCTTCTCTACTAAGAATCATATTTTCATAAAATAACTCATGAAAGAATAGTAGATTCATATATAGACTAGATCTAGGAAAGAAGACTCAAAACTGCGTCGGTTAAATTACTATGTAAATTTAGTGGTGTCACTATCGTCGGTTTCGATTGTGGCTGATATTTGTTGATGATATGATTTTGAGAAATTGTTTATAAAAATTAATATATGTGCTATATACTAACGATCTAGAAAAAAAAATATGGTAATATATACTGCAATACTAAAACTTTATTAATATAAATATAATAATAAATAATAAATATAATATATTAATATTATATATATAATAAATTAAATAATATTAATAATAATAATAATAAAATATTAATTATATAATAAATTAATAATATATAATAATAATATTATGAAATTATAATAAGTAAATCATAATTATAATATATAATAATTCATTTTCTATCTAATATTTATACCACTCCGACTACTCGATACTCCTCAGTAACTCTCCGACTCTACTACACGGTGAGTAATATTCCTAGACTCTCACAACTCATCAACCTATTTATCTTAAGTAGGCTCTCTTAATAGTTGCAGTCTATATCACTAAGGAATATACTTTTCGACTCCGACTACCTGATCTACTCGATCATCACTAATCTCATGCACAGTAAGTTTTTCTAGACTCCGTACGTGACCGACTCCGACTCCGGTAGAAGGATTATACGGGCTATATAGATGCTTATCTTATTTTACTATTAATATTAATTTTTATATTGATATACTTACATAAAAAAATTTGTGGAAATGGTTTAAAAATTTTGAAAATTGTTTTATTTTTTTGGAAAATAATTTTTAATCCTAAGATATCATCTTGCAAAAACTAATTTCATATATTAATAGAAAGTAAAATATTACTAAGTTAATAAATATGTTGCACTCTCCCTAACCGATCTACATAAGCCCTAGATTAAAATTTCATCCACTTGCGCAAATTACGCAGATGAAAAATTTATTCATTTCTTCCTTCATTTCATAAATAAAATAAAAAAATATTGAGTTTGAAATTGGTTGGACGCTGTAGCACATAAATAAACTCAAATAAATCGAAAAGACTTCTGTACTTTTTATAGATAATTAGGCACATATACTTTTAGTAGATAATTTTCAATAGTGTATGTAGTTATATTATATTGTAAAAACATTTGGAAGTTGTTGCTATTAAAAATGTCAGGCGCTGATGAAATTTTTCATAGAATTTTGAATATTAATTTTATAAATTCTTGGCCAAATCATGGAAAATATCTAATACACAGAAAAACACCGGAAATCAATCGTTTTAGAGTGGGCTAAAAAAATAAGTCATAACTAATTTTGGTGTTTCTAATAGTCAAAATCGGTACTGAAATAATTATTCTATACGAATATTTTATATAGTATCCATTTTAATAATCTATAGGTATGGAGGTGAATAAACTGGGGCCCGTTCCCAGGCTCCAATATTGGATTATAGCCCTTAAAATTGTCTTGTTTTACATTACCCTAATCATTTAATCAGTATAAATTACAAACCATTCACACATCACTTCCTCATCTACCATACCATACCACCCTTCCCATGATCTATCGAATCTTTTTGAATTCATTTTTTGATCTCATATAATAAGTCATAACATTTTAGAAGTATTACATTTAGAAAAATAATAGTAATTAAAAACAAGTTCTTATATTATACAACTGATCAACGATAATTAATTGACTAAAATACGTAACATAGTTTTTTACGCATTTAAATTAATAGCTAACATAATATCATAATTACCTGTGTCTAAGAATATATTTGCAGCTCAGCATAATACATAAAACATCTCACCAAATCACGAATTATTCACTCGATAAAATTTAAGATAATAAAGTCCCAATTCAATAACATAATAAGTATAATAAAGTTAACTAAATAGCACAATAAAAACGTAACTAATGACACACTTTGTCAAGCATATCTATCTAACATAACAATATTATAGTTATTATATATTAGTCAATTATATATATATATATTTCATAATGTGATAGGTAATATTTCCTGACACAAAAATTATTCACTGAAACAGAACACATTGGCTAATCTTACAATCATGTGGACTCGCATGCAAATCAAATAGGTAAATCGCTCATAACTGACAGTAATAAAGATATTCCATTCTAATAAAGTCATAACATACATTGGAGTCAAATTCAATGACACTTGATACTAAATATATATGACATTGAGTATGATATATATTTAATGGCCATATGTACAACGACGAAACCGACTTAACACATAATTAATAATATAAATAACATATATATATAAATGAATAAACATTAAACATTAACAAAGTTCCACATACTTATAAACACCTGCTTTAAAAGCTAATACATAACATTGCATGGCAAAACGTATAACACATATCATACTTTTTTCAAGCCATATTATCTCAATAAATCAATATAAACTTAATCTTACAATTTAGATTCTCACAATAGTAATATTTAGACTAAAAAATGTTATCACTATCCTTGTTTATTGAATATAAATTATCATTACTAAGACCCTCCCAATAAACAGGGGAATATTTATTATTAATTTGTATATAATTAACGTTGTAACAAAGTTTTTTACATTAGCATAGTATATATTTAACAAATATATATTATATATCATAAACTAGAAATTACCTAAAATAATATCATAATCCCCAACTATACCAATAAATTATAGTCAAACATAACAAAGCTTTTTATTCCAAATCATAACATGTAAAAATAACAAGTATTATAATCCAAACATAATATAAAATAAGTTAATTTTGAATAAATTAATATTACATAGTAAAGTGTATTGTATAGTTTACCGATTTTATATAAACTATGTAAATAGTAAATCATAATAACCACCTCACAAGTTTCCTAATCCAACGCCCCTATCTCGTACTCCACCGTCCATGACCTTTTAGATTTCTATTGTATTCAATTTTTGAATTTAATAGGTTACACATTAATCGGTAGAGTTACTTATTTCGGAATTAAAAACTTATCACAAAAAAATAGTTCTTTATATATCTAACCATACGAAATATTATTCACTTAAATTATCAAGTAACATTGTTTTATTTCACATTAATAAATAATGACATAACACTAGCTAATTTACCAGAACTAGAATATAATGTACAATGATCAAAATTCTAAACATCACCTTACTGTTACGAATAAACTTACTACAATTAACAAAGTTCCATAACTTAACAACAGTAATAAAAGTACTAGTAATCGCAAAGCATATAAAATCAGTAAAATTTATTCACACTTTTTTCTCAAACGCAAGTTATACTCGCGTAACTATCCAATGTCTATATTGATACATATTATAAACTTGGTTAATATTTTTGAAAGAAAAACTTTTAATCATTAACATTGTCTAATTTATTATCATTTTACTGACAGCGATTAATTAATATTCAGTTAGTAACAACATATGTTGTTTATACGAATGTTGTATTAATATATATATCTCTAATGCAACCGCCGTGACTCCCTTAGCTTCCATAGGTTAGCTATAAGTATATAGGTTATGACATCAGATATCCACCTTTGACTCTGACTCCTACATTCGCCGACTCATTCCTTCTCTGACTCCAAATCTGACTTCTTTCCATCTTCTGTTATAAGGCATTTCATTTATTTCTTATTGGGGGGAGCCCCCTCTGGGGGGTGTTCTGGACACCTACCTTCACGATAATATTTTAACCATCATTTTCGAGTATTTAAAGGTCCAATTAACATATATAAAGATACAAATATTGTTATTTATTTTAACAAATCATTTATACTAACTCAGCACCGCATCGGAGCCAGCACCGGTGCCGATGCAATCCTTACTGATATTTCCGATTTCACAAGAACTTTAGAAATCCGAATCCGAATCACTCTCATATAATTTCAACCTATCTTAACGAACATTTCGATTTTATTTAGGGTATATGGCAATAGCGTACCCTCCTTACGGGGGACGGCAGGTATATAGGTAATACGTAATCTCTTGATCTACGTACAGATTACGTCATTATCTGCTAGGCCCCTACCTAAATTATTATTATAGGTCTCAGATTACGTAATATACTACCTTAACTCACATTGAATTAGAATATATTATAATAATAATAATAAATATAATAATAATAATTAATAATAATTAATAATAATAATTAATATAATAATAATAAAATTAAATAATAAATAATAATAATAATAATAATAATAATATAATAATAATAATAATTAATATATAATTAAATATATAAATTAAATAAAAAACGACAGGACTGAATCTGAACTCAGTCGAACATCACTGTGTTCGATTTGGCCCAATCTCACGTATTAAGCCTTAATCCTTCACTCTGAATTTGGATAAGCGTCTATACAAAAGGCCGCGTTAAACCACGCATTTCTCAAGCTGCAGGTTCGTGAAGGTGGATACCCTCTCTATATTAATCTAATATAAGCGACTTTGAAAATACTACGCATTATGTATGATCTAAGTTTTAATATTTTACCAATATATCGCTTCATATTATACAAAGTTTCATTACGATATATTACTTCATACTAGTACTCGAGAAATAACTGGTGCCGAAACCTAGTAATTTATCCTATAATAACTTATATAAGTATATATTGTAAAAAAATTTGAAATTGTATATTATATGTTTCAGTACTTATGCCAAAGATTGTTTAAAATAAAATATTATTGAACATAAGTGCAAACAATAATTGTATATATTAATAGGGCTTTCCTTACCTTGTTGTAATTAAGTTCTAGTCTCTCTCGTCTCTCGTCTCTGAATTATTCTACTTCGTACTCACTTTCCGTTCTATCTACTATCTCACAATAAGAAATAATCATTTGGTTATCAGATGAATCCCAAAATCCTCAGCGATGTAGAAGATAAAAACTTTTTAAGGCTAAGTACCGCGACTTGACGATCACTCAAAAGATAATTTAAGAAATAACAGATTTCAGTTAGGACGAAAACCTATATCAGCTATCTCAAAGCACAATAGATACTGTAATCTATATTGAGTACTGCGATGATAAGTGAGAATATGAGATAGATATTTTAAGTGAGTTGCCTGGAAACGCAGTATTGAGTCACCATGACCCCTTTGCGTGAGAAGTGAAGAGAATAGGAAGAGAGAGTATTGAGGGCTTATGTCGAAGAATGAGAGTGAGAGAGGGAATATAATCAATATTATGGGTTAAGCTCGAAAACAGGCGTAAATTTCAAGTCCTAGGATGAATGTATACAGAGGGGGGTCGCCCCCGAGGGTCAACGCAGATATTGCGCTCTTACGCCCTTGTGGCGGCTTCCATGCGGGTGAGATTAGGCCTAAATACGCATTAGTGCTCGAGCGCCGTGATGACGTATTCTCGTCCGTAGACGAGACTACGGTGTCAGCTCGCGATGAGCGCGCGTACGCAAATACACATACACATACACATCTATTTTATATTATTATTATTACGTCGAAGAAGTGATCCCCGTAAGGGGATCACTTCTGAGTTGTTTTTTTTTTTATAAACCCTCTTCTGCGCCTGTTTCAGCGACTCCGAGTCCGCACTTGCCACTGGCACTGCACCGGTCCCGACGCGCCCCCGCCCACCGCGCGGC
This sequence comes from Trachelipus rathkii, assembly GCA_015478945.1. Lineage (NCBI taxonomy): Eukaryota > Metazoa > Arthropoda > Malacostraca > Isopoda > Trachelipodidae > Trachelipus > Trachelipus rathkii. Next base: position 24,101 of record JABUQX010023300.1, on the reverse strand, counting down.
CTCTGGCTCCGACAAGTATATCTATTATTAGATTTTAGGAGTTATCGTATCGTGATAAAATTTGGAGGAAGTGGATGTTAGAGGAGTAGGTACCCTAGTCGTTAGACAGGTTACTCCCCATGGGTCCCCGAAGGGCGACCCCACCCCATTAAAAAATCGAAGTTTGTTCGTAGAAGGTTGAAATTTGGTTGAGAGGATTTCAGAGTTTAATTTCTAGAAAGAGTTGGTATTGGAATCTGGGATGAGTTGGCTCCGGCCCCGTGCCTGGAGCTACTGCGTGCCAAGTTAATTAAACAGTTCGATTAACAGCCAATTTGGGCGGTCTTTATAATGTCTATCGAGTCTGTTAGATCAATTTCTGAAAAATTAATGCGTTTCAGAACCTCAAGAAAAAAAATTAAATAAAATTAATAAATAAAATTTCTTATTCTTTTTTCGTTTATAACTTAAAAAATTTACGTTTTTACAACCCTAAAGCAGTAAATCAGGTAATCAAAACAAACCATCCAACCACTATCCTGCCACCCTCCTGTCCAGTTTGTGATCTATTGATCTATTGATCTACTGATTCAAGTCAAATTTTTTACTAAAAATTTAACGTTTTTAACATTACCCCTAATCAGGAAATCATAAATCAACACCACATCCAACCCCCAATCCCCGGCTCTCTCCTTCGGTCTTGGATCTATTGATCTATTAGTTTTTGTCTAACAAAGAAATAAAATACAACATATGTCATCGTCCAAAATTTTTACTAAAAAATGTCATGTTTTTACATACCCTAAATCATAAATCAGTAAATCCAACCACCTCCAGCCACCCGCCTGTCCATCCTTGAACTATTGATCTATTAATCAAGTCAAATTTCGGTATCATTTCTGGATTAAACATATCATAAAATCAAGGTCTTTATACAAAGATCAACAATATATGTTACGTAACAAAGTTTTCACTATTAATAAAACTTACTTAGCATCATCTAAACTTATGATATATAACCACAAAGACAACCCCTGGACACGCCCTTAAACGGCATGAAAATATAAACTGTTAAACGTATCAAAGTTCCACGCCACATACCAAGAAACAGTAAGGTAACACAATACATAGCATACAAGACGGTACCGTCTATTCACACTTTTGGTGTCAGCATATCCTCTACATATTAACGTTTAATACCTTACATCGACACGAGTAAATTTTTAGCAAAAATTTATCACAACATTGGTTAACTATACTGATCAACGATTATACTCTAACATAATAAGGTTTCACATCAATAAAAGCTAACATGACGTAACATGAACTTAATGAAAATAATGTACAAAAGACAAACCTCTGACATGCCTTAAACATGAATAAAACTGTTAACGTTATCAAAAGTTCCGCACATAAAAACAGTAAAGTAATCCAACTAGCATACAAAGACTACCCTCTATTCACACTTTTGGTCAAGCAATCTCTAACATATTAACGTTGACCTTACACTGACAGAGTAACATTTAGCAAAAATTTGATGCACACATTGGGTGGTTAACTTACATACTGATCAGCGCAATTATACTTCTAACATAATAAGGTTCAACATCCAATAAAGCTAACATGGCGTACATGAACTAAGAAAAATAATGTACAAAGATGTTGAACATTAACAAAGTTTCCACACTTAACACCAGTAAAAAACTAACACTGCATGCCAAAACGTAACCTATTCCTACTTTTTTTCAAGCATATCTCTAACATTATTAACGTTAATCTTACAACTGACCTAGTAACATCACATTTAATAAAGCTTACTTAGCATCATCTAACCTAAGAATATAATATAACGTACAACGACAACCTAACACATCTTAACCAGAATAAACGGTCAACGTTAACAAAGCTTCACACTTAACAACATTAAAGTAACTAACATAACATTCCAAAAACGTAACTTATTCTCACTTGGTCAAGCATGTTTCTAACATAACAATGTTAATTTTCCTAACATGGTAATATTTAACAATATTTACCATAACCTCTGTGTAATTTATCATACAGACCACCGAAAGTATTTTAAAGCATTTCGGTTTTCACACTTGGAAGGAATTAAAACCGGGGAATCTAAGAATTATAATAAGGTTACGATTAGAATTAAAATAAGGTTGTGATTATATCGACCAAGACGAGTTAAAGTAATTTTTTTTTTTTTTAACAGGTGAAACACTTAACAATTAGGAGGAATTAAAACCGGGAAGCTAGAGATTAAATTAAAATTACGATTATGAATTATAACAGGGCAGCGATTGTATCTATTAAAACATATTGGAATAATTCGGGACACGAGCGCTTTCGTTTGGGACGTTCCCAGACCTTCTTCAAGTGACGGAAAGAGCTTCAACAAAAGAAATTAATGAATTGAGGGAATTTTTTTGAATGGGTTAGGTGGTTATGTGTTTTTTGAGCTTTTAGATGGGAAACTTTTGAGATAGGAGGAGGAGTTGTGAGGTGTTATCTATTTGAATCGCCGGGTATTTTGTTGAAGTTTTTGTATTTTAAATATATATTGATTCGGTTATTTTTCTTTTTTTGTATTATTGTTTTATATTTTCAAGAGTTTGCATTTTTTGATGGCTTTTTGTGGTGATTAAGAGCACGATGTTGGGTAAGGGAGGAGTTACTATTGTCATTGATTAGATGTGTTTTGTGTTAGTTTCACCTATGTAGACGGATGGACAATTATGGCAGGGGGTTTGGTAAATGCATTGGGTTTGTTTTTTGTTTTTTTTTGTTTAGGAGAAGAAAGGGTGTGTTTAAGGGAAGATGTTGTTTTGGGAGATGGATATGGATTGGGGGAGGTGTTGTTTAATATTATGTTTAAGTTCAAAGGGCAGGGGGAGGAAAGTTTTGGGGGTATTGTTAATGGTATTTTGAGTTTGATAACATTTTTGTTTCGCTTTTTTATAGGCAGAATTTATTATATGAGGGGGGTAGTTAAGTTTTGTGAACGTAGTATACAGATATTGAGTTTCGGAGGAGAGGAGGGTGGGGGTGCATATGCGGAGGGCACATAGATAGAGGGCGAATAAAGTGGCTATTTTGGTGTTTTTGCTATGAGCGGAATACCAGTGGATGTATGTGGGGGGAGAGGAAGGTTTTCTGTAAACTGAATAATTTAAAGGGGAGACCTTCCAGGATAGGATTGTGTCTAGAAACGGTAATTTGGAGTTAGTAGGGAGTTCGTGGGTGAAGGATATGGAGGGGTTATGTTATTAATGAAATTAAGGATATTGTTGAAGTCAGTATGTATTGGGATGGCTACGAAAACATCATCGACGTATCGCAGCCAGGTGGAATTATTTAGAAAGGGATGGGGTAGGATGTGATTGTATTCAATTAGTTCCATAAAGAGATTGGCTAGGGTGGGTGAGAGGGGGGAGCCCATGGATAGGCCTTGGTTTTGTTTGTAATATTTGCCGTTGAAAGTGAAAAAGCTATGATTAAGGGTTAGAGATATGAGTCCTTTGAAGAGGGGGAAGGGGTGGGTAAGGTTGATATAGTTGGAGGTGATGTAGTTTTCGAGAAGTTGTAAGGTATAAGGAACAGGTAAGGAAGTGAATAGGGACGTTACGTCAAAGCTGAGGAAATAGTGAGTTGAAGGATTTATTTAATGGGTACGCTGTATGAAGTCTTGGGTATTTTAGATGTGAGAGGGAGAGATAGTGCCTATTAGAAGTTGGAGGGTTTGAGATAGCCAGAAAGATAATTTATAGGTATTGCAATTTATGTTAGAAATGATTGAGCGTATAGGGGTGTTGTGCTTGTGAATCTTTGGTATACCGTAAAATTGGGACAGGTCGGTCATGTGGGCTTTATTGGATTTATGAATATCGGGGAATTGTTTACAAATTTGTTTTAGGTTTTTGTTGAAGTTGTCGAATGAGTTTTTTTGCGGGTTTTTCGTAAAGAGGGAGTAAGTATTATTATTGTTGAGAATGTTATTACATTTAGTTATACAGTCGGGATAGTCTAATATTACAATATTATTGCCTTTATCACTGCGTGTGATAACTATTGTATTGTTTTTACGGAGGGAAGTGAGGGCTTGGTAGAATATGGAGGGTAGCTTTTCGTTGTGGTTATTAGTTATTAGATTGTTTAGTAGAATGCCTTTAAGGATATCAGTATTTATATCGGTATCTTTATTTGTTTTTTTTCCAGTATTCAAAGTTGTTGAGGAACTATAAATAATTTTCTTGTTTCTCCAGGGCAAAGGGAAGACCATAACCCAAAAGTATTTGTTCTTCATATTTTAAGTTGTATTTGGATAAGTTTTTTATTGTATCGGGATTTGAAGATGAGCAACATAAACTGTTTTTAAATATTAGGTCGAATTTATGCTGTAGTGTGCGATTTAGTTTATTTATAGTATTCTCTTTTAAATTATGACCATTATCGAATAGGTTTGTAAATTGAAGTAGGTTAGTTGGAAATTTATTATACCATGCAGTTTGTAGCAACTTGAAGGCTGTGTTGCATAAACGGAATGCTGTGTTGATTTCAGATTTGACGAGGGTTATTTTATTAATCAGGATAGCTTTGTAGACATCTGGGAATGGGGTGAATTTATTGCCTTTAAGATGGGTGGGGACTAAGGTTTTTGGTATGATATGGTTGGAGAGGCACATTTTTGGGAATTTAATTTGGCACTTCTTTTTGTTTGCTGTTATTAATCTATTTCTATAGTTGAAGAAGCACTTTCGGATTTGGTAAATTAAAAATTCGCCGTTGTTTCCGGGTACCATTGTTTAGTAAAGTTGAATAACCACTTGAACGTGGGATAGTAAATATTCTAGGTATAGGTCCCTTGGCGTGATCGTATTTTAGTTTAAGAGAGGGTTATACATTAGGGTTAAGGTTATGTAGTTAACCTGTGTGAGTATACACACACACGCACACACACAACAACACCACACCACACTATATATATATTATATATATATATTACTATATATAATTATACTATTTTAATTCAGTCGGCTTGAACGGTAATGTTATCAGGTATCATTGTTTTTTCCCGATAATTGTAAGTTATTGAAATATTTGTTTTGACTACCCTATTAATACTCATAGTATAGTTTGTTCGACACGTAAGTTAGACACTGGCTTCGGGGAAATTTTTCATTAAATATTTTTCAAAATAAAATATTTGTGTATAGTTAGTATATCATTCGTATACTCTGGTTATCTTTGTTAAAATTATTTAATACTACAAATTTCAACTATATAAAATATGGGAAATACATATTTATATAATATATATATATTATATATATATACTATATATAATAATAGTATATATATATATAATATATTGATATATCTTTTAAACTAAGATACATCACAGCCAAGTAAGGTCTATTCCTAGATATATATATATATATATATATATATATATATATATATATATTATATATTATATACTATATAGTATATATAATATAATACAAACCTTAATCAACCTGAAAATATCACAGCGTAGGACTTCCATGATCGTCCTCATTCACTATTAATATATACTATATTATATATATATTATATATCACAGCCCAGTAGGGGGCTATATATTTCTTTATATAATATTATAGCATATATATATAATATTATATATATATTATAAATATATATATTATATATTATCTTATATTATATATATATTATATAATACATATATATAATATATATTATATATATACTTACTATATATATATATATATATTTATTTTTTTAATTATTTTTATTTTTTTTATTATATAATTTAATATATTTTAATATATTATTATTTATATAATATTTATATCACGGCTTAGGGGCTCGGGCCGACGGGGAACAGATGGGGGACGTTTTTCCATACCCCGTAGGGAGGGGCGGAGGACACGGTACACACAGATACCAAAGACGGGGTCTCGGAGACCCTCAGAGGGGGAAAAAGTCCTACCTGTCGTTCCCGGAAGGCCGAGGATCCCGATCTGCATCGGCTATTTCACTTTCCATTGTTTAAAAAAAAAAAATTTTTTTTTTTAACCTAATGGGTACCCAGGGTCTGACCGTCCGATGCAGGAGTCGCGGTTTTCGGCTTCGGTGACCGAGGGTATGGACTATTTCCCCTCGGGATTTGGTCTCCGGAACCCCGCTCTTTGGTATTTGGGTGTCGCGGGGGTTCTCCGCCTCCCTACGGGTATGGAATTGTTCCCCCATCTGTTCGTCGGTCGAGCCCCCTATCATGGCCGTGATACTATATATATTATTTATAACTTATATATATATATCATAATTATATATATTTATATATATATATAATAGTATTATATAATATATAATATATATATATATTACACTCCTACTGGAGCTGTGATATATATATACCCACAGCAAAACAGCCAGAACCCAACACACAACCAAAAAACACACAAACACAAAAACAAAACACGATATATAATATATATATATATATATATATATATATATAATATATATATATATATAATTATATATATTAATATACAGTATATATATATATATATATATATTATTATATATTTATACTATATATATATATATTATATAATATATATATATAATTATATACTATATATTATTATATATTATCTATAATAATATATATATATATATATATATATAAATACTATATATATATATAATATATAATATATTATTATATATTATATTATATTATTACTATAGATATTATATATATATATATATATATATATTATATTTATATAATATTATATATTTTAGATATAAAATATATAATATATATTATTTAATATATTATAATATATTATTATATAATATATATATATAATTATATTATATTATATATAATATATATAATATATATATATAAAAACTAGTAAATCAATATTTTCAATTTCGTGCACAAATGTGTGCATAATCTATACATATTTGTATATTTTCTGCTTAATATCAAAGTTGCGTAAATTCAAACACATTTGCCTTTCAACTGAAAGACAACTTTATATTCTTAATAGAGCTTCACAAAACTTGATAATTTGAATTTTTCATTTATACTATATTTAAAGCCAGTATTAGATTTAGTTGCATCTTCAACAGGTGGTCTTACAGGTTCTATAGGTGCGTTTACAGGTTTGCAGGTATTTGTTTCTTTTGAGAAAATTTTACTTTAAACTTTTCTTTGTGCAATGTTGAAATGTGTCAATTTAAATAATCGATATATACTTTTCTAAATATCAATTCTGACCACATTACCTCTAAAACGGGAGACATTACCACTATTATATATATATATATATATAATATAATTATAATTATATTATATTAATATAATTATATATTTTAATATAATATATATTATATATATATATATTTATATTATATAGTATATAGTATATTATTATACATAATATAATATACTATATATATATCAAGGTGGGCACCCGTTCTAAATTTGGAAATTTTATAGCAATTCGCAATATATATATATTGGCGGCATTCGCAGTTCGGCAATTCCGCCAATTTTTTTATGCTTCGCCAGTCGCTATTCGCAATTCCGCACAATTTCGCAACTTTTCATTTTTCCCAGTCCGCTATCGAAATTCCGCGAATTCGCAACTTATTTCTAGGCTTCCCCAGTCAGCTATCGCAAATCAGCTAATTCTATCGCTAATAAATTTTTTTTTCACTACTGAAGTCTACCACAGTCCGCTAACTCTTTAAAAATCTTTTTAAATATTTTATCAACACATTTATAAATTATTAATTATTTATATTAATGTTTTTTTTTTATATATATAACATTATTGCATTTTATAACATGGGGCTTATATATTATATATATATATATATATAATTTATAATATATATTATATACTTATTATATTATATATAATTAATATTATATATACATATATATAATATATATATATATATATATATATAATGATATTTTTATATACTTATATATATATATTATATATTATATTATAATATATATATATATTATATATCTAATATATATTAATATATATATATATATGATATTAACACAAATATATTATATTATATATATATATTTATAATATATTTGTATATATAATTATTATAATATTATAATTATATACTTATTTATATATATTATATTCATGTATGGTACATCTATAGCAACTATTGTTTCTATGTATGGTAATCTATAACAATATTGTTTCATATAATATATACTATTATCTCCACTTCTTTCCCAGACTGGGTTAAAGGTCAGATAGACATAACCAGAAAAAGAAACGTAGTGAAACTGCATAAGTGAAACAGAAGCCCGCGCTACGCCCCTCTTTATACATATCTAGGAGACTCCGTTTCGCAGTCAGACAATCCACCCTAGAGCATCACCGCGACGGACCCTCATTAGGGCTCTCGTTCAAGTGTGAGGTTCATCCTTGGCCCAGCGTGAGGCCACAACCATACCTTTACAAAACCCCGTCATTCAATACCTTTATGCACCTTTCTTCTCGCCTCTGCCAAATGCACATTTCTTCCTCCAGGCATTCCTTTTATGAACTCAGTCAATTTTTTGTTCGTTCTCAAGCCGGTAGATTCACTTCACACACCACCTATACATCCCTTTGTATCCGAAGATGATTCAAGCTTCAACACCCTCATCATCTAACGTACTTTCAATTATTCTCTCATTTTATCCTTTCTTCACCACACATCTCTCTAATACGCTCATTCCTCATTTTATCAATTCTTCTGACACACCTAACACGCCCCTTAAGATTGTCTCATCAACACATTTCTTCAAAATCACTACCTTTATCCAGTCATAGCTCATTATATTACATTAAATACTTGTACCAACATACCCTCTGTAAGGACCTAGTCGCAACTCAAGACTTAGTCCTTTACTACACCAAAACGATTTAATTGCACCAGACATCTTCCTTTCATTTACAACTTCCGCTATACACTCTTGCATCATCTGTTTCCTTATATCCAACATGATATCCTAAATATTTAAACTTCACACCGTTGTCTCCCCTGCTCACCATCTAACATAACTTCCCACTAAGGAATGTCCTCGCTCAAACATAACTTATTTTACTCTATCTACATTTATTTTCAAACCCACTCCTTTTACACACCTGCAAATTCTCTACAAATCCTCTCAAAAACTCTCTTCAGATTCACCACACAAACAATATCCATATAATTGGTAGGGACCCCTAAATATTTCCAACTCAGGAACTGTACAGTTGCTCACCTCTAACGTAACTTACACACGAGGATTGTCTCCCACTCAGCAACCAAACCTCCCTTTTATCTACCACTCACATCCTTACTTCACTCCTACCAAATCTCTCTACCATCTTCCTCAAACTCTCTTCAGATTCACCAAACAATGACCATCGATCCGCATAATAAGCGTAGGCACCTTTCACTATCTTCCATTCTCATCATTCGACACACCACTTTCTCTGCCACCCTCACCTCTAATTCCTTCATAACCCCAATCAATATACAAATTGAATAAACAAGGAGACAATAACACATCCCTGCTCCGCTATTAATATTTAAACAATCACTTTATTCTTGTACACGCTTCACTATTCGTACACTACTACTTTTGATTCCATCAGAAGGGCTACACCAACACCGATATATCACTGAACGCCATATAGCATTCATTATTAATCCTATCATACGCCTGTTTGCAATCCACTAAACCTAAATCATTTTTTCTTCCTTTTACCCTCATTTTCAACAATTTGTTTTATGTAGATTTGCATCCCACATCTCTACAATTCCTTAAACGCACATTACATTTCTTCACAATCGTTCTTTCATTCAACTCTATAGCACTGCTTTCGACAAAACCAGCATATTCTTCCCTACAACACTAATATACATAATTCCCTATATTCTACAGTTACCCCTTATATAAGCGGTTACTATTGCTCCTCTCCCCATTCCTCGGAACTATACCCTAACATAAACGCTTCGTTGCACAAATTTTCAATCCAATCACATCACCATCTCTGTTCCGTTTCATTGATCATTTCACCGCAATTTCATCGTTACGCTTGCCAGATTTCCATTCTTCAACTTTCTCACTCTACCCATTTACCTTCCTCCTTCTAATAATGACCACATCCACCCAGTATCTAATTCCTTCCTGCACATCAACCCCACCACAACTTCACTATCACCTTCTTCATTACTCACCAAGGTTAAACAGAATTTCAAGTGTTTCTCGACACTCTCTACATCCGTTTATCATACGAAAGACACCATCCTATTATTTTCTAAGCAGATTCTCACTTATTTATCTTAAACTTTTTACGCTTCCTTCAGAGGCTTCTTTCCCTGTAAGTCCCCATTCATCCTTTCAAACTGTTCATTTACCCCTTTTTTTCCTCTACGTATGCATCTTTTAATTTCTTTTTTCCTCCTTATCTAATTCCAAGCATCTTAATCCCATTCATATATATATTATATATATATTATAATTATAATATATCTAATATATATATATATATATACTATTATATTATATATATTTAATTATATATATACATATATATATATATAATAGTTATATATATATATTAATCTAGAACAACTCCCAGGAAGGGTTTTTTCGCTTCGTTGGTTCATCATCTTCTTTTCTGGCCCGAAACGCTTAACCCTAGATCCCTCTAGAAAACCATTTCTCGGGGCAATGGTCTCCGACGCCAGTCTTCGAGTTAAACACTCTCAGGTAGGGTTTTCATCCTTTCAGTAGAACTAGCATCTTCTTCCATCAGGCCTCAAAACTCGTTCTTCCAGAGCTCTCCAGAGGACCGTGTTCGTAGGCTGATGGAGTAAAAGGAAGAGAAGGAGGAGGAGGAGGAGGAGGGGAGGAGAGGAGGCTGGAGGAGGAGGAGGAGGAGGGGATTAAATTAGTAACTACAGATTATGTTAAGGATATATAATATTATATATATAATTATATATAAATATATATTATATATATATATATATTATATATATAATATATATATTATAATATTATATATTATATATATATAATATATATATAATTTTATTATATATATATATAATATATATATATATATATATATATATATAATATATATATATATTATATATATTATATTATATATTATATATATATATATTATATATATATTTATATATATTATATATTTTATATATATATATATAATATATATCAAATATATATATATATTTATATATATATTATATATATATTATATATATAGTATATATTACTATATTATATATAATATATATATATATATATTAGAGTGTAGCGGATAGTGATTTTTCCTACGCGGATGCGGATGCGGATGCGGATAGTTAAAACACTATCTGCGGATAGCGGATAGGTTAAGCTTTGTAAAGTTTTAGCTCACAGGAACTTCAGATATATATATATATATATATATATATTAATTATATATATATTATATATTATATATATATATATATATATATATATATATATATAATATTATATATATATATATTATATACTCGATGTTACAGGTTGCAGGAGACGTTGGACACTTTTTGCACCCCAGACCTTTTTCAAGCCTCCACAATTTGGTAAAAGTTTATTATATATAAGCTTGAATTTAATAATTCTCATTATTGGTTTCAAACAACAGCTTTGAACCCTTTCAGGAGAGAGTTTGCTTATCTTTTCGTTAAATGAGATCTGCCCCACTGAAAGACGCTCACTAGCTATACTTGTCTGAGGGCATGCTAAGAATCCTGACGATTTCTGCAAATGTGAAAACGTTACAATTATCATTTCACAAAACCAGTGGTCATTTATCTTGATCCAGCTTTTTCTCTTTTGATAATCTAATTGATTCATGACTAGCGAGTGTCTTTTGGCACTCTGAACAGAACTCTACATCTTGCTAGAAGCCAAAGGGAGGTAATGATTCAGCAATGATCGCATGTAATTAGTGTCTGTTGTGTGATCTTTTTCTTTATTATTGATGGTGATATTTCTGCTTTAGCAGCCTTTCATCACATAGGCATCCTAAATTAACTTTTTAACCCTCTGTGAAACACGCGGTTCAAGAAATTATGTTTTGTAACTAGATTTAGAAGAAAAGTTGTCTTTGTATTTTGCGCTCGATATTTTGCAGGTTTGCAATCTTTATCTATTCTTCCCGGTTATGGTGCTTCTGTCATCCTTGAAGTCCTTGTTTTATATATTATATATATATATACTATTATATTTATAATATATATATATACTATATATATTGATATTTATATTATATATATATATATATATAAGGTAGTTGACACAGTTTTCTAATTATAGAGAATACCATCGCTATCGCAAATAAATGCGGGATGCGCATAGTGAAAATGATGCGGATATCGCATATGCGGATGCGGATGGGTTATTTCGCACCTCTATATATAATAATAACTATTATATCTATATATATATATATATTATATATTATATATAATATATATAATAATATTATATATATTATATATATTATATTTAATATTATATATATAATTTTATATAATATATACTATATAATATATTATATATATATTTTATATATTTATAAAGACGAACAAAAAAAGTACTTATATATATTATATACTATATATATTCTTAATATCTATATATATATATATATATATTATAATTATATTATATATATTACTATATACTATATATTAATTTATTTCTAATTGTCATTAGTCTGGTTGTTCTCCTTCCTCCTCCCCCCTCCGGTGTCTACTCATTTCGGCACACGCACTTCAATTTCACAGAGGTGCATTTTCAATTTCAGAACCACAGCGTTCTCAAAGTTCTGCATCAGTCAGGGAACTCTTGGCCTGAGAAATTAGAGGCCAAACTTGAACAATCTCTCACAGCTGGGAGGAGTGGACAGGAGGTATTGTATTGATAAGGAAGATCCACCAGGCTTCTATGCGTTAGGGAAACAGTCCACAGACGGAGGGGTGTCCTCTTCACGTTCAGCTTGTTCCAAATCTCAAAGGCCTTCTTTAAGTCCTCCTCAAGGTGGTCGGGAGCCAGAGTCTGGTTTTGTCATTCACATTCATGATGGAAGGGGTCGTTTTCACACCTGCTCCTGCTCTTGGGCGGCCCATCGCTAGTCGTGACCAGGAGTTACGGATTTATTCGCACCTACTGATAACCTCTTCCTGATTGGTCTCCCATCAGTCTCATTCAGGAACCTCAACGGATGAGAAGTTGACATGGGAATGGAGGCTGTGGTACTGAGCAGGTCCTGGTCCACAAACAGGTTGTTCAAACCTCTCCTTGAGGCCACTGAAATGTGGTAGCTATTATTATTATCTATATATATATATATTTATTATATATATAATATTATATTATATATATACTATTATTATATATATATATATATTATATATTATATATATATTATAATTCTGGAAACTTAAGTACATTCAGCACAGTCAAAATATATTAGTTGAAAAGCTTCAGATTCAAATATTTATCTGTTTTGCATTTCATGGTACAGTTCTTCATTATTTCACCCCTCGATTCGGCACAATATATCCTGTTCGGCACAAATATCTACAACGATTGTATTTCGTGAGTACAAGTTACAACGGCTTCATTGCTGCAGAGCAATTTAATTTGGAAATTCCATCCATCAATTTCTTGTGAATCTGTGCGTTGAACTTGGTTAGGAAAATCGGCTTTCTGCCTATGTATTTGAATGGAAAAGGGCACGGTGTTTCCAGTGATTCTCCATTTAGGAAGGAGGAAAGTACGAAATAAGAGCATATAAAGAACGTGAATTCCATCTGTTGTGAAGAGACGGCAATTTTCTCCGATTAATTACGGGTACGCACTACTACTACATACAAAATCTAAAATCATCTCGCACCTGATTTCGAATAGTTATCATTCTTTCACTCTCTGAGTTGTAGGACTGCTGGCAAGATATTCGTATTGTTTTATCACTTCGTCCACGAATTCATAGTTGAGAGTTTG
>JABUQX010023300.1:2500-5000 GCA_015478945.1 Trachelipus rathkii | reverse complement strand
TTTTACCAGGATTCAAAAATGTATTCCTTTTCGCTGTAGCTATCGTAGTTTTTGAGATTTTTTTTTTTTTTTTTTTTTTTTTTTTTTTTCTTTTTTTTTTACATTTCCAGCGGCAAACTTTGACCGGTTTCAAGCAATGTTATTCCGTTTTACTTGATAGCCATTATAGTTTTTAGTACATATGACGGATAATCGAAAAGCTGGAGCATATATAATATATATATAACCAATAAATTCAATAACAGCGCGGGTTTATTATATAATATAATTAATATTATATATATAATATTATTATATATACTATATATAATATATATATTATTATATATATATATATATATAATATATATATATAATAGTTATATATATGATACTATTATTATGTTTATTAGATATATATAGTATATATATAAAGGAAGAACTTCTCCTTTAAAGGGTAGTTAACCGATATATATCGACGAACGATGTAAACGATTTTTTTTCGATTATTTCAATTCAATAGCGCGAAAAGGTTGCCAATAACAGCTTTTTTTTTTTTTTAATGAATCCCTTAGACTAAATAAATTATAGGACACAGACATGTTAACACTCTAAAATGTCTTACTAAATACTGTTGACGCATGCTTAGATAAGCAGGCAATAAAAAGTACTTGAACGTAAAACGTACTAAAATGTTGCTGGGATGTATAAATTGTTCCAAAATATTTATTAAAAAATATAGTGAAGCAAAATTATTTTAAAAATATGTTCCTTTTATAAAAGATTATAAAATAAGGAAAAGCCTCTCTCTATACATAGCTTATCATTCAATATTTTAAGATTACCAATGTTATTTAATTAATTTCTAGTGACGTAAGAATTATTGCTGCTGGTACATGTTTTCGATAACTAATTTTATTTTTATTATTATTATTTTATTATATTTGATTATTATTATATTATTATTATTATTATTATTTTCTTAATTTATATTATATTAATTATTATTATTATTATTATTATTATATTATTAATTATTATATTATTTTATGGTTAAACTCAAGACGTTACCCGCTGATATCTGAAAACTAAAGAATAAGATAGAAGAGGTCTGAGGATATTGATGTGGAAAATATCTTCGTATAATTTTTGGGTGAAAAATGAAAAAAAACAATTTATACTTTTAAAAAAAACATTTTTTTAGTATCCAAAACTACGATAGAGTACAAGAAACTAATAAACATATTTGAATCAGCTCCCGCATGAAATATGTTGAAAAAAGAATTGTTTTTTTTTTTTAACTAAAAGAATAACCAAGGGTAAACCGCATAGATATCAAGAGTCGGGGTCTCTCGGGACCTCTGGGGGACGGAACGGGGTTGGATATTTCACCTCCGGGGGAGGGTTCTCCGGAACCCACTGCTCTTTAGTATTTGGGCTGTCGCGGAGGGTTCTCCGCCCTCCCTACGGGTATGGAAACGTCCCCCTCTGTCCCACTCGGCTCGAGCCCCCTAAAATATTTTTTTGCTAATTCCATATATGTTTTTAGTTTTCTATCTAACCCTATCCTAGTTTTGGAGATATAAAAAAAAATATATAAATTTTTTTTTTTCATTTCCATACAACTTTCATACGCTGATTACATATATAAGTTATCAGTTTTCTTGTACCTATCTAGTTTTCGAGATATCATGCGGGTAACTTCTTTAGTTTGGCCATTTTAATTATATTATTATTATTATTATTATATTAATTATTATATATTATTTATATATTATATTATTATTATTTTATTATATTATTATTAATTATTATTATTATATATTATTGTACTAAATATTTGTAATAAATTCATATATTTTGAAAGAATTTTCTTTTCTTAAAATATCAGTGAAGCAATTTAATTTATAATTCAAATTAGACGCAAAATTGCAAAATAATAGCTCCAACTATTCGTTAGTTAACTCAAACAAATTGATACTGCAGAGAATGTCAGAAATTCTAAAAAAAAGACAAAATTATCAATTGCCTGACTTATCTGAATTTGGCCTGTTGAGCATGCGCTAACCCAAAAACTTTAGGTTTCGCATAGGGTTCGGAGTAATTCGATATCATGACTATATTATCTAACTTCCTTTCTTAAAGGAGTAGTTTTGCCTATAATATATATATATATATGTTATAATATATATATATTATATATATATATATAATATATATATATATATATATATATATATATATTATAATATATATATATATAATAATATATATATATATATTATATTATATATATATTATAATATACTATATATTAAAGATTGCCTATATATATATATATATCACCTATATATAATATATATAATATATATATATTATATATATATATATATATATATATATATATATATATATATATATAATATATATATATATATATATATAATATATATAAATATATATATATAATTATAAGTATATATATAATATATAATATATATATATTATATATATATTATAT
>JABUQX010023299.1:127500-148745 GCA_015478945.1 Trachelipus rathkii | reverse complement strand
TATATAATATTTCATAATTCATTATGACCTTTACGTAAAAATAACTACCCTTATAACCATATGACACCGTGCTACATGAATTTTTAATAAAGTTATTACTTTCATGCTTAGTCTGTACTAGTTATATTTATAAAAATAAGTGATAAAATAAAAATTGTGGTATGAAAATAGAAACGACGAAGGCTCTTTATTATGGTAGTTCAGGCGCTTTCATTATAATATATTATCGCTATTCAATTATTTAAATTGCAAAATTACTAAATACCAAGATCATACTATCGTGTTTATGGTGAGGAGCTCGCACTAAGCAGAGCGACTACAGCCATATCGCAAAACCTCCTCTCTAGATCTATCACCTTTTGTCAGCATATATCGAGAGGAACGCACACAATTTAAGTCGAGTAGAACTCCACCGCATATTAACGAGCTGAAAATCTCTGTTTATAGAGACCTGAGTGCAACAACGAGAGAGTAAATAGAGAGAGCGTCCCCGGCATAAGACGGCCAGCAGTCTCATCTCTCTAATCATGTGTCTTTTATGAGAAAACGAATAATTCTTGATAATATATATATATATATAATTAACATATAATAATATTATATATATATATATATATATTATATATACTATTAATATATAATAATATATCTATAATAATATTAATACTATAATATATATATATAATATAAATTATATTATATATATAATTCTATATTATATATATATATATTATGTTAAGCGTATTTTGTATGTGAAAGCCCAGTTTTTCTTATTCATAGCCTTTCCTGTTTGAACAAATATAGTTATCTAACGAAGCATATCGCGAGACTTCTGAATTAACACCAATCTCACCTCAGTTAAGTCACTTATATATTAATCCTAATCTATTTATTATATCTAAATAAATAAAGGCATAGGATGAATTACTATAAACATATAATTTAGCCAGGGTAAAGATATCATGCGATGCGAGAAGCCTCGATCTTCTTTTTAAATAACAAAACTGGTATTTTTTATAGGACATATTAAAGATGGGTAGGATAGAATGATTGTGAGATTAGTTATAAGAAATACTAGGATTTTATTTATTTTTATCTCACTTCTTTCTTAAAAAATATTATATATATTAATATTGATATATATAATACAGTAATGTGAGACAGGAAAAAATCACTACATTTTACTTATAATTTTATATATATATATTATATAGTTGTTGTAAAAATTGATTTTATTATATTGCAAGTATAATTCATTTTATTATAAATCTTATACAGTTGATAATTAACATATAACTTTATATAAATATAGACAAAAATAAAACTATTAAATATATATATATATATATCCTGTATTATATTTAATAATGTCATTTTCCTTAATATATATATATTTATATAATTATTTATTCAATTGTTTGTCAATTATTAGGTTATAATATATATTTAAAATTACATTTATTATTTAAAATCGAGAGTCTTGGGAGTCAAAATTCGAACGCGGACTGGAAAATGCACTGACGTAATATTAAAAACGTATATTTTTTATCTAATAAATATAAAATTAGGGCAGTACTAAGATTTGCAATATTGTTTATATATGTTTAAAAGGATTGTATAAATTAAAATATTTAATATATATATTAATAATATCTATATATAATATATAATAAATATATTATATTAATATATAATATATATATATATATATATTATATATATATATATTGTATAATATTAAATATAAAATATATATAATATTTAACTATATATAAATAATACATATTAAATAGTAATAATATATATTATACTATATATATAATAATATAATTAATATATATAAATCACTAAATATTAAGAATATTTAATATATATATATATATTAATATATATATATATATAGGTTATATTTATAACAGAAGTAAAATGTATTACATCTGGAATAGTACCGCTTATAAACTCATTTATACTGTTGAGGAAAGAATGCACTAACATACTACATACATTAACACATTAAAAACGTAAGCACTTAGCAATTAACTCTCTACTAAAATCATACTAAAACCATTAAAAAATCTATAATCACGGCACGGTACACACACACTTAATTTTTTAATTATGACAGAAAAAAAACTCACATAACATTGTTAATAAAGCAAAGAAAAATAATAAAGGGCAATAAAGATTGACTTACTAATAAATGACTATAATAACAAAAGAGCGCTTGTATGGAATCGTTTTACTGACCGAATGAAAACAACCTTTTAAACACTAAACGTAACAACAATAACAAACATGCAAACTAAGATCAAAGACAACTCAGATGTACAAATACAATGAACTACTATTAACAACTGATAAATGTAAATTAGTGTTGGTCAGGATTTGTAGGGGGGAAATTCAAATAATCACAATTTGTGCTATTAGAATATTACATCTAAAATGTATTGCAGGTATCATCATATTGAAATATATAATTTACATTTAATATATACTATTAATATATTATATATAATAGTATTATAATAATATTAATATATAAATATAATTAAGTATATATAATATATATATAAATATAATAGGTTAAAAATAACCTTTGTGATTGATATAATCACTGTGGAAATCGGAATCCGATATCCTGAAAATAAGAGAAAAAAATTCAGGACTCCAAAATCCTAGATAAGTAGTGAGATATCAGGTTATCAATAAAAAAGTTTATTTAATGTTACTCCCCAATTATTTGGAATATCGATTAATTGTAAATTATTGATAAATTTATTATTTTGGTCAATCGTCCTATTGCCCCCTGGTATAATAAAGGACCATAATAAAAGTATGAGTCATATTTAGCTTGCTCTCACACTAAATAAAACTTTATTACTTCATTTATGACATTTTGATTTTATTATTTGTAAATAAATTATAATTATGCTTAAATTTAAGTCAACGGAAAATTTACATCACATTTCATTAATAGTAACTATATATTACTTAAAATCATAGTTATTCATAAAATTAAATAGTATATAATCTATAATATCTATTATATAGCGTTTGTAAAAACCTTATCAAGTGTATACGACAATGCATAAATCAAATTCCTCTCTTTTTTTTAGCATAAGGGCGACAATATAACATTACTTTTTATCCAAATATTATGCCTCTATAACGTTTTTACAAAATCGATTCAATGATGACATTGAGCGTAATGAGCTAATGAGCATCATGGGGACCCAAATCCTTTCTAAATTTGTAAAGCTTCTATAGCATATTATAAAATTTAGAAATAAACATTATATAGAAAATAGTCCTAACAACCAAAGTAATTTTGAATTTGAGTGATCATATAATATTATCATGATAAACAAAGTTATTTAACAATAAAAAGAAAAAATACACAATGTTATATATATATATACTTTAAATTTATGATGAAATTATTAATAAATAAAATAGGAAAAATTATAACTTTCTTTACATTCCACCAATCGAACTCTATAAATCACAATCGTACGCCGGAGCCGACCATGTTCACTCAGCCCCCGAAGTTTCTGGGATAATTTGAGTCTTTACGCAAACTGAGTATATTTCGTATAGCACAGCGAGAGAGAAGAGACACTTAATATCTGGAGAACATTAGCCTCAAACAAAGTCCTCTCCTCAGTAGTTAACCGCTTTTCAAAAGATCTTATACTGTACTATAGACGTGAATCCCGTTCAGTTTTCCTTCATAATGATCCATGTCAAAATCACTTGAATAAGCTCTTCAAAGTGATGAAGGAAGTACCCTAAACTGATCATACTCATAACATCTCTTGGACGTTCTCTAAAAGTGATCGATATTAACGTTCAGCAGCACCTTGCCGCGCGTCGAGTGGATCTCAAGCATCTTGCTGTTTAAAAGCGAACGCCCCTTTTCAATCCGTAATTTTCATTTTTTGGGAATTGGAAAAACAGTCAAAGGGGCAAATGAGTCGAGGCCGATTATAAACTAATGTTTTATTCATTGTCAGTAAATCTATAATATAGTAAGAATGTTTTGAAAATTACATGATAGATTGCCGAGCATAGTACGAGAGTATTATGGAGTAGTAATATCAGTGCACGCGTTGTTATGGTGAATACAGAAAACCAAATTGTTCTTCTAAATACCGACTTAATCCGGACCGTATTGCATCTAGAATACCTCAACCCCTTATTTCACTATGCTCCTAACCATAATAGACTCTAAATCAGTGACTTATGCACACATTTTGAATCCGTGAATTGTTACTTCATATAGAAGGAATAGGAATATTTGTTCCGCGGTTCACTAGGGATAACCAGAGTGGAAGAAGAGACTGAATTTTCATAAAACAGTGTTAGCGGATATAATGTCATTTAGACACGCTTCGACCATCAAAATAAAACGACGTCAATGTAACAGAAAACAAGAGCAGAAGAGAACACAACATAGCCGCGTACCAGAGAGTATATCGCACTTACAGAGTTTATCAAAATAGAAATGAAACCGTACCCTATAGAATATGGTCATGAAGTAACTGACAGTTGTAATTTTCTTTTTTTACAGGTGATCTATATGGTGGGACTGTTATAATTAATCTCTGACTTGTTTAGAGATTTTGTTATGGTTACGAGTATACAACAATATAAGTAAAGTAAAAAAAACTTGTGCTGAATATAATACGGTTCATATCGTTCTATCGAATATCATGTCATAAGGTCATTCCGCAAAACTATAGGGAGAGTCAAATAAATAAAAAAAAAAAAATCTTGTGAGATACGGGAGATGCATTCATTGCGTCCCCGTCCAGAACAAGAAGTATTGACGACAAAAATGTTAAAACGCGAGGGCGCCAGGGTAAATAAAGAAGACGCTGGTCAAATGGCGTCGATCCAACGAAGCGTGGGTGGGGTGGGGGCTGCAATCGTGCGAGAGTGTATTGCCTTTCCCCCCGCGCCGAAAAAATAGTAAAATGTTGTCCCCTTTTTGTTGTTGTTCGTGTACCAACGCTTGTCTTTTGTGGAAAACGTCGCTTCCAATCAGCATAAACTTCATCTGATCTCAATCGACCGCTTTCGTACCTGAGTTCCTTTGAAAGTGTTTTGTAATATCATATATAGTAAGGTATATATATTTTGGCTTATTATTGTTCGTGGCATACGCTAAATCTTCAAAGTTCTGCCTGTCAAGAATAGTTATCTGAATCAGTAACTAAGTTCATATAATAATTTTTAAAGTTTAAAGCAAAAATTATTTAATAATGAGTCACTATCCATGTTTTTATTAATGTTCATTAAAAAATCTTTATTTATCAGTATATAAAAATAAAATACGAGTATATCTTTTCAGCTGCTGGCTGTGGAACATAACTAAATTCACCAAAAGCATAACTGCTCTACTCTACATTCTATGCGGCAGAAAGTAGTAATATTAACTATAAGCATATTGAGGTCTAACGGAGACAAACAGAAGAACAAACACTAATTATATAAATTTATCCTTGGCAGGTGCAACGAGCGCATCTCTAATAATAATTCCCTGTAAAACTAATATAGGTAAGTCGATATATTCAATACGAACTCGAAAATATACCGACTACCATTCAGTACGAGTGATTATAGAAAATTCATTATTCCAATTAGAAAAACATAATCCTCACGACTCATAAGAAAGAAGGCATATAAAGCAGTGAAATTTTTTTATAAAATCTAAAAAATGATACACCTATATATATATATATACTAGTACTATTTAAAGTAATATATAGGATAGTGCCGAAAATATTCGGTATAGTAATTCGGACCCAAAATATATACCGAGAGAATATATTTTCAGGATATTTACGGTATACTTATTATTGCCGATACTAAATTCTGGATATAGGGCCAATAATATTGATAGCTTAACTAATAAACAATTAAAATTTACGTATCAACAAAAAGGAGAAAAGTATTATTTCAAAGTAACAAATATTAATCTTTCGAAAAACTTGTATTTTTCTAAAAAGACAAGTAATTAAAATTATGAATAGTGGAGGGGAATGGCGGTTGCTCAATCTAATATACGGCAACTATTATTCTGTCATTTTTATGCTCAGCACATCGCAGATATGTAAGTGCCTTTGACTTTATCAATATTCTAAAGAAAGACATTATAATAGACATTATCACTGTTGTTAGATACGGGAAAAATATTACTAGGAGCAAGCAAATAGATAGTCTAGTTGTATCAAACAAAAACCATCAATCCCGTTACCTGCAAAGGTGAGAGAGAATGAACATTGAGCTCTTACTTACTGTTCATATTACTTTTATATATATACGCAACAATATTACAAAGTATATAATTATGCTTAAACGATCTATTTATAAAATGTTGTAAACACTTTTGCCTAAAGATTTGATATTTTAATTTAACCCTGTAGAAATTACTATTCCTCTCATTACAATTTTTATCAACTCCATTCGAATATGTGACAGCTAGCAAAGCTCACTTAAAATATACTTTACAGATGCTAGCTTGAATGTCAAACTAGACATAATAAATTCAAAGACGTTTCTACAACCTTAAGTAAACCATAAGGTATGTGCTACTACAAAAACTCACAAACCTAAAACCCAAGAGCAAAACAAACTCCTTCTTTATGGTTTTTATGATCATCTATAAAATATCTAATTTTGTAATTTTATATCAATGTAATGTGAAAAAACAATAATAAAAAGGTATTAAAGAGTTTATCAAAATGAAGATAAACAAAAATATTTATTTATATATTACTATTGGGAGTAAGAAAATTGAAATAAATATAGAAATATGAAATAGTTATATGAGGTAAATATACAATATATTATATATTGCGTAACACAGCTCGCAATCTCTTTTTCAGGTCAGACACGTATATTTTTTGTTGTTGTTGTTGTTGTTGAAATCAAATTTCATTTGAAGCTGGTTCACAATAAAAACATCGACATAAAAAAGAATTACTACATCATCACTCCCCCAATTAGTATTACAATATATGATATAACTAAACATCAAAAGGAAATACTTGAAGGTCAATCCATCATATACAATGATAAAATTTATCTTTATTATTTAGCAAATATTACATAATTTAATTACATTAATTTTAAACAAAGTTAAATATAATAATCATGTAATGTTGAAATGTTTTTCAGATAAAAATTGTAATGGATACTATGTAATATATATATAATATATATATATAATATATCATATATACCTGATCAGTATTATATTTTTTGATCTCGAGAGTGGCTGTTAAAATCTTAACATAACATTATCAGTATATACCTTCTATCTTCCCAAATCTATTATCTTATATTTTGACTTACATACAAATGATTTATACTACCTAAGCGTTGAATAAAGATAAATCTTATCTTTATTTTAATCCTGAACTTCCTACATATTTATCTCTAAATGGTACTTTATATACCCTTTATCCTATTTTTTTTGATTATATATTTATACTTCATTGGCAGTAATTACATTTGAAGTGAATACGATCTAGAGTATAGTTGAGCAGCAATGAGAATATTATATCACTATATACTAGTCAACCTTCAATATTATATATCCTTCTTCAACTATGAGTCGCTATTTAATATTATATTTCATTCACTATTCCTTAAAGATATTTTTAATAATCCTGTATAATATAATTGTTTTAAAAGAATTATGTATTTATTAAATAAATATTCAATCAAATAATAATAATCTGAATAGAGTAATAATAAATATAATATTGATAATAAGAGTATAGGAAAGCTTGAAGATATATTTTTGATTTAATATATATAGGATTACTCTATTATAAATATATTATATATTATATATTAATAAAATATTCTTATAATATTTAAAATAATATAAAATTTAAACAAACATTATCTTAATATATAATATATAAATATATACATAAGGGTTTTATTATTATATAAGATTACTTATTTTTTCCTATTTAGTTAAGTACTCTTTAAAGAATAAAGATTATTAAAATTATGTGAAAAATCAATAGGTGTTCAATATATATATAAGCTCCATCCAAGAAACTGTTTTGGCTCAGCTCTAGCAACCCTGTGTATATGCCGAAATGCTGCGCGAGTCAAAGATCTCTATAATATCAGATCTAAGCAAATCTTTAACACCTCATCGCTGCATCGATAAGATACTTTATATTAACTCAAAGTCTATTATGGAATACGCTACTAAGTGATATAAAATCATAACATTCAAATGTTAATACACTTACTACTTAATATATTTTATTAACATAAAAATATTAAGACGTTAAATTATATCATTTTCTAGGCCAATATGTCTAGATTAACATTAATAATGGGTTTTTATTATAATATAATATAGGTAACTTTTTAATTATTATTATTATTAATTATAGATAAGTACTAAATATAATTAACTAATTAAAAAAAATATAATAATAAAGAACAAAGATTAATTATCGAGTATTGTTTAATTAAAAAAGTTAATATATATATTTCATAGAATTCAAAAAAAACTTGTAACTTAAGGAATAATATTTTCTGATAAAATTACTCAACTGCATGTATAATATAGAATAGTAAAATTATATAATCCAGATTTTGTATGAGTAACGCTAAACTATTAATATATATTCACATTAGTATTATATATATAATATATATATATTATATATGATAATTAATAATATATAATTATATAATATATATATCCACTATAATACTCCTTAGTAAAATGGAAACATTCAATATAATAGTAGTATAATTTATAATTAAAATAATTAAATAGATTAATAATCAAAATAACATATTTATTTTATAAAGCAATGTTAAGTAATAAATCATGAATTTTTTTACTAAGTTTCCCTCCACTTCCCAATAAATTAAATTAGTTTTTAAAAATTTTTTGAAACTTTACATTAACCCCATCCACCCTCATATACGTGTATGAATCATTTAAAAATATAATAAACCCTCTCAATAATCATTGTACTTACTATAATATTAATATAGATTTTTTAAGAAAAAAAAAATATTAACCCATAATTACCTATATATAATATATATATACAAATAACCCCCACCCAAAAACCCAGCTGGGTTGGTTTTTTTATTTTATGAAATAACCTCTATGATTCGTCCTTTATGACACTACTAACCTTATGAGGTACTAGTAACAGAACTATAATGATTAATATAATGCCTCATTAAAATATACTATATATCAAGATTGTTTTAATAACAAAAAAGTTCTCCACTATCTACATGTATACATACGCTAGCTGAATGTACCTATCGAAGAAAAATGTATTTGACTACTGATTTTAATCTTTGAGGCAAATAAATTATTATCCTAATTTTACTTTGTAAAGCCATTTGACCAACATACTATAAAACAAGCTCATAATTAAACTCGTGAGAAGTTAACAGTCGCTAACTCAAGGATCCTTCCATTTTAGCAATAAATCTATTATTTTATAAACATAATATAAATAAATATTGAGGACCATTAAAACAAAAGCTTCAGCTAGGTAATAATAAACATCGTTGAATAATATAGAGCTTATAAGACTTATATATACCTTCAGTCAAGAAAAAAGACTCAACTGTAGATCGCTAAGTAGTTGCTATAGGTGATCAAAAAGTATCCTTGTGGTGATCTTATACTATTAGAATCTAGTACGATATCTCACCTCCACCACTAAATTTTTCAACATTGAAATCAAGAATAGAATACAAGTAAAAACTTTTATTTGAATAAGATGGAACAAATAGAAATGCCATGAAATAGAATTGGTTAAAATCTTATGAAATTTTTCAAAGAATCATATATATAATTTATGGGGAAGTGAAGCCTTAAAGGTTACTCATATTTACTCACAACTCTTTATTGGAGATTGTTATTTATATAAGAAAATATTGTGGAGTCAAATAAAATCGAGTGGCTCCAGTACTCTAGATAAAGAATAGTGCAGAAGCTGAAAATGAGAAGTGATCATCTTACTTAAATCACCATATGGTTTTAATCATGAGTATCTGAGTGTGTTTATGCTATACATAAAACTGTAACATTTAAAGGGTAATTCGTACATACGGTACTAAACATCAAGAACATAAACCGAATGAAGTTAAATATAGTGTCCAAATATGTTATTTGTCTCTTATTTGATTCTTAGTCACAGACCATGATATTCCCCTTCGTCTTGGTAAGGAAAAACACTAGGAACCATACGTCTTAAACTATTTTGGAAAACTAGCAATATAAAAATCTAACCCAAAATATGTCTAGAAACTCCCACCGTCCATAAAAATGCCGCTAAAGAGGTGAGTAGCCGCAAGAAACCAGCGAGGAAGTGACTAATCTTTAAAATTGAAGCCATACGAGAAGCGAAATATTAGGTTATTTACATGTATATATGGATAACTTTGCATAAATCGATAGATCACTTTTAATATAACATAAAAGTGAAAACTTGGAAAACATTTAATACACTGAAGTTTAAAACACAAGATAATATACATCATATATATATATAAAACGAAAACTTTTCAAATATTATATTATATTTGAAATGTTTTATATACTATTGGGTGGAAAAGCTAGGAGATATATAGCGACCTAATATATGACTATTAAGGTATTAACTCAAGGGATTTAAGTTTAATCCAACATAAAAGTGTTAGGTTTATTACTATTTTGTTGATGAATATGTGATCATAATTATCATTATATATAAAAAAATTCTTGGACGGGGAGTTTCGCTCACAATGAATATTATTTAATTAGTGTCTGATATCCATAAAAATGTATAAATTACTATAGGTTTTTGCCATATCAATACTATAATCGCTAATTATTGATGTAAGATATATATTGTAGTGTAGTAAACTACAGAGATTATTATAGTAAAATTTTTAAATAGATATTTTATTAAACCTTTATTTATATTCAAGAGGTAGTACTATGTCAAACAATTATTAGGGAGTACAATTAGCGATTCTTATGAGTTTTACTGGTTTGGAAAATAAAAATATTACTTTATTGTTTACTATTAAATTTTTTCTCCAAATTCCTTAGTGTTTAGTATTAAATGACACTCAGACTAAATTAATCGTCTTTCCGACTTCGGATGTTTGCCGAATCTGGTAAAAATAATTTAGAAAAATTAATATTTCATAAATTATATTCATATATTTTTAAATCACATTTAATAGCATTAAGTATAAGAATAACTAAGGTATTATTTTAGTTGCTGTGTGAAAAAATCTTAAGGTAAAATCAATAGTAATAAAAAATAATAATATGTTTTGTTAGGGAGTATATAATAAATACTGCTTAGTATAATCACCGTATTGTTTTTTTAA
Organism: Trachelipus rathkii; assembly: GCA_015478945.1. Lineage (NCBI taxonomy): Eukaryota > Metazoa > Arthropoda > Malacostraca > Isopoda > Trachelipodidae > Trachelipus > Trachelipus rathkii. Next base: position 137,351 of record JABUQX010023299.1, on the reverse strand, counting down.
TTTATAAATATAATAAAATGATTTAGTGTATATAATAATATAAACTAAACGTAATATAAACTATACATGGAATCAACTGAATTGAACAGTAAAACTTGCAACCTAAACTTATATGAGTCGATCGATAAAGTTAATAATTAAACATTTTCAACCTAACCTTAACAGTGGACTGATGAACGTAAAAAGGAAGATATGGTGGTATGTATTAAGTGGCGCTTATGTTAAAAGCCATATTACAATGATGAATTAATGAATAAGACTAGAACCTCATAAAATTATAGCAAATATGAATAATAGCATGTGTTCGATTATGGTATATGAATGCTGGTAAGATAATCCTTAGGTTAAAAAATAAATTAAATTAATCAAATATGAATAAAGTAGTATATGGGAAACGAGAGAAGCATTGATGTTAAATTAGGACCTTAGGAAAACTTGGGCGAAGTTAGTTAAGAAATGTAAGCGATGAGCAAATGGCTCGCAATAGAACAGATTGGAGACCAGCATAAGACTCACATACTATCATATCGAGAGAATAGAGTATGGTTATAATGGGCCCGCAATCTACTGTGCTCGAAATAAGCTTTGTTAACTTGGAACCTCCACTCTGATACGCTACAACGACTCCACAATAGATGCGCGATTCGCGATTAGACAAACTTAATATTAACTATCGAGAAGTAAAAAGTTCATGCGTGGGCTATGATGAGCGTGTAGTAGTATGGATCGTTGAAGTGAACTTAAATATAATTTGTGAGAAGGGGCTACTAATTTCCACACAATTTTGTGTTCATTGAGTCCTAAAGCTAATAATTAGAGTGTGTGAGACCTATAATGTGAAATGTGATACTGGGCCCAAATTCCGGCAAAAAAATATTTTTATCAAATGAGAAGAAAATTAGATTATAGAATTTCCGAAATTGTGCGAAGATTTTAATACTTCAAATACTCAAATTACACTCTGAGAAGAACATTGAATATAGAATATCTACACGGACCTAGAGGATAACCATTGAGGTTAATAATAAAGAACCAAAGACTTGTTTTAATAGGCATTTGAGTAACTATCTTTTAAGGAGCTTAATACTTGTGTTTTACCATGAATATTCAGTCAGTACTAGAACAATTCGTGCTCTAACAAGATAACCCATTAAGGTTCTGAGAGTGACAAGCAGAAAAGCCTGCTTATCTGGTGGAATTGATCGTAGAAGTTCACAAGAGATGCAATAATTGCATTCGGTAAAAAGCGCTAAGGACTTTTTAGAACAATACTTCGGAAGCGGTAAGTAAGGGACGCGCGAGTAGTATTTAGGATAGAGGTTCGCAGTAGATAAAAATTATACGTGAAGGCTTTAATACTTTCCAGTCTCCTATCCACACGAAGCTGACAATAGGGACGAAGACCAAGGAGATCTGAATTGTAGACGACTAAAATGGTAATAAAGTAAGAATAAAGAGACGCATACTGCAGCACATCAATAGTATTGCTCATGTTGTGAGCTTTCTCAAATATGTAATATATATATAGATAACAAATACAAGAGGCATTATTGTGGTGTACGTCAGATAAAAGATGTTGGATATGATGAATTTTATTTCAGCTCTAGACAATTCAAGATGAGAGTTCAGACGCTTGGTAATAAACCGAGTTTGCCTATATGCCCAGTCATTTCTGTGTACACTCAGGATTTGTCCTAAGAGGTAGGCCATAGATATATTACGCCCTTTGTGGGAGATGAGTCTATAAGGCGTCTCCGGTACGAGGATCGTCGCTATCGCCAACAGCAACACGAGGAACAGCTAGGTATTATGTAAGTTGATAGAGGCTATGAGTTTTTATACCTACTATTCTACCTGAGACGCAATAACATGTATCCACAGTATACACCAAACCGCATGGTTGTGGATGATCAGAGCTCGTCACCCAATAATGGTACCAATTGAACACATTCCTGAAAAAAGGGTTAGCCTAACACAATTTGTAGCATACGCATCTGTAAAACATGATCTTTGAGAGAGATTCATCTTGAGCATGAATCTTCTTTCTACAGATCGGTTATCATAGAGTACCACATTTGGCCTGTAAGACTGGTACAGCGAAGCATACCATGTTAGCCCACTTTAAAACAGCGTTATTGTATCAATACTATATGTCTACATTTAATAACGCACTAAGAGTTAAAGCTTGGGAAAGATGTAAAATGGCACAGTCACGACTCTATAGACACTCATCACGTGCTATCGAATCGGAGGAGTCCATTAACTGAGTCGAGAAGATGAGTTCTTGGAAAAGTTAAATGTGTGCCATGACGAAAGCTTTCACCTAGACCAGATGAAATATTTTGGAAGAGCATACAGGTAAATCGTAACGTATCTGGACAAAACGAGGCCTACTCGCGCGTCTTCCTCTGAGGACAGTCCGCCGTTATTGTGCATAGTACAGAATTCATATCTAATCTTGTGTACGCACAAATTATGGTCGCGAGTAGTATCTATTATCTTCGGACAGCCACCAGCTCACGGACAACTTCGCCGCGCACAATAACAATGAATCACGACAAGATGGTATATCAAGTTTTGAACTCATTAATACGTAGGGTGACCAAGCAATAAGCTAATTTTGGATCCATCAGAAACGCCGTTTCGAGACTATAATTAGCTCGAAATAGAATGAGAGATGTAATTATACTAGAGCTAGACTGTCATCCAGGTCATTGGCATCCCTACATGTAGACGTACTAAAGTTGCTTTCCGCATATTGACCGCAGTAAAACTTGCTGCTACATGTAGATATAATGCGGAAAGGTAACGTCTATAGCGGACGGTAGTGCGATGTACAGCGTAGGTTTGGAGTTAAATTTTGATACGCAGATGTGTCCTTGGAAGAAGGAGGATAAACAGTAGTCAGATTAAATTAAATGAAATGGGCGATACTTATGCATGCATTCTGGAGAAAGAAATAGTAAGAAGGGAGTGAGTGTGCACACTAGGGTTCACGCTGCCAAGGGCCACTATTGGGCTACTATAATCTATCCAGTAGAAATAAAATATATGGAGAATAGAATATGTTAGACCACAAGACTTCGCAGCGCTCTAAGCGTTAATATCTCTGTCTAAAGCATTTGCAGAATGATGACCAAGTCCCATAACAGATCGGCATAATACTTTTTTCATCCTTTCATTTTACTGTATATGAGTTGAAGGATGTATACCCAAGTGTAAAGTTTTCTTCTTTAATTTTTTAACGCACTCTCAAACATGTGAGTCTTGTCGACTAGAGGAGAAGATCTTAGTTATGTGGGATAAGACCTTAATTGTTGGCAGCCGAGTGAATTTTAATTAGTAAAAAAGTGTAAGGTTCTTACACTTTAAGTTTTACCTCAACCCGCCAATTAAGACAGAGAGTTGAATTAACTACCCGAGCTGACGAGATGATATTGGCAGAGTTTGGCTTGACGCCGTCGCTCGGATATTGATGCCACGAAGCAAGAGAAGATATTTCTTAGGTGTAATCGTATTATACGGTAAATTGACCGGAGCAGCTTATATTTTTCATCTGATATTTAAAGTACACCATAATCCCAGTTGTTAAATTTGAAGAAGCAAGAATAAAGTAATACATAAGGAGCTGGGACATAAATAAATCGCAAGTGTTGTTTACAAGACGCAAGAAAGTAACCTTTATAAGCGTAAATACTATGAATATAATAGCTATGTTATTTACAAATGATATCATTGAATAGTTGACTTGCATACAAGTATTGTACGGTCCCTTATCGCGGTGCTCATCCTATTATTATATATACATATAATAATACAACTCTGGTGTGTGTGTGGTGTGCTGTTAAGGGAAATGGGTGTATCATTGATACTGCGAATAACAAGAGCTAAAGGCACGTAATAGCTAAATGAATGGAAACAAAGCCAAATACGAGTCCTATTATGATATTAAGCTAGTTGATCTAAGACGTTAGTAATAATTTTAAATAGAATGTTATAATTAGATGTATGTATATATATACAAGTGTATCTAAAAATGCAAATGAATGCATCATTAAAAAAGAATGTATGAATGTTAATGCATGAACCTAAGTGGTTTTTCGCATACTTAGAGTTCTTCTTAGCTTCGCTACTCGCAAAACAGAATCAAATTTACTTAGGATACTATATTAAATACTAATTGTCATTGGTACACCGTTAAGGTCTTTTACGAAATATATATGTATTTGTAGCAAGGTATATATACTAAATACGTCTTTCTCACGATTCATACACTGCCAACATATATAACATTCATTTCCATTCAACTAAAATTCAAGCCTATGACATTCATTACTATTAGATCAAGGTACTGCTTGAGTAGCCAGTCAATTTATATTTGTTTATTGCACTATATCAATTACTACCGTCTCTCTCTAACCCTTATTCCCTCACTATATTATCCTAATACTCTGCGTTCAATCCATTTATATAATGGAATTGCAGTATAGTTTATTAACTCATAGATCTTAAAATCATATCCGAATTATCTTATATATATATATTCTTCAGATCTTATATATAGTACTAATATTTATACACGATAGTATCTACATAGCTACTACTGCTCTCATCACTCTCAAATATCATTAGACACGATATATAATACTGAGAGCAGCTCAATATATTATTATATCAATATATTACTATATATGTTGCTATTATGAATTTATTCCTTTATATCAAGCACACGAAAAAGCTACTGTATAGACTATATATAAATATTATTATAATGTAGTTAATATCAGATGTTCATAATATATTATGGATGATTTATGACCCCCATTGCAGAAGTCTCTGATTGTTGTTATATTGAGTACCATTCTTTTTGGTTAAATCTTGGCCTAAAATGATACATGTATTGCTTGTATTTTTATTAGAGATATAGATATAGATAGATGTGTGACCAAGCCTTTTAATTAATCGTCCCTCCCACTCTCCTCATACTGGTTCTTACATTTATTCACTTTAATTAATCGGTTTGAAAAGTTAAATAGAAATCTTGTTGACATAACTTTTGGGTATAGATGAGGAAATGAAACCATACTCGGATAGAGTTTGCTTTTGTCTCCTATCACCCCTCCCGTACATAATCTTTTCACAATTTTCGAGAGCAGAAGAATAATGACGTAGTGCTATATTCCATCTTTATATATTTTAACCCTGAAACTGTTAAAAGACTAAACCTAAGTGAATGACTTCCTGATGGACCTGGTAGAATTCTGGAGTGTTATTATTTTATTATTATATTAGTATATATATATATATATAAAATTATTATTATTATATTATTAATTATTTATTATTATTATTATTATTATATTATTATTATATTATTGATATGTTATTTTACATTATTAATTATAATTATATTATTTAGTATAATTTGATTAATATTATATTATTTGATTCTTATTATTATTATTTTATATTGTATTTATCATTATCCATTATCATTATATAATAAAATTCTCTATTATATAATATACACTAATTAATATATATATATTATATCATCACAGATTATTATTCATCATTTTACTCTCATATTATTATTAACATATCAGTTGTCGATTACTTACTTCTTTCTCACTTGTGTGGTGTCGTGGGTACATTGTCAAGAAGATCAATGAAGAATAATTTTTTTTTTTATTGTAATCTCACGTCTACTAGTATAATCTTTTGACACCGGATATGTACTTACTGAAGAACCAGTCGAGAGGGTTTTTCCGATTAAGACTTATTCGATCTATCCATTCAATACGTTCATCATAGCTTTTTTGATAGTAATATTAAATAATTACGTTCACAATATATTTTATATATAAACATATATTTATAATATTATATATTATTATAAACATATCATCGTATATACTATATTATAGGGTAATAATTTATGTTTATAATTTTATACTATAATATATATAGTACTATATATAAGACAATCTAAATCTATATTTAGTAAATATATATAATATATAATAGATTAACAAAGACGGACAACAGTAATAATAGATGTAAGATATATAAGAAGCATATCCTAACCGAGGTTTAAACCAGCGTTTCTACGTCCGAGATGGATACCTCTATTCTCGGACGCAGGAGCGCCGGTTTGATCCCCCGATGAAACACTTCCCTTACTCAGTGAAGCAACCAGGATTGCTTAATTAATAATTGGTAATTGTGGTTAATATTGCAATTAATATTCGCTTTGTATTCTCTTTTTTAACTTAAATTGCAGATGCGTGTTTTGAGGACTGGAGATGCGACAATCTATGATAGCTTCATTTTGCAATTTTGCTGCCTCTGTTTTTAATATCTTTTTATCTTACCTCCTTACCCCCTCCTCGATACCCCTCGCCCCATACCCCTTCCCCGCACCTTAAATTTTGTTCTCAACATTTTATGGAAAAATTTTCTTCGTCTTTTTTTTTGTACTTCGTCTGTGAATTCTGATTGTTCGTTTAATTTTGAATGTCTCTCTAATTGCCCGTCTAATTTTAATTAGTGTTAATTTAATTGTATATCTTATTTTATTCACCTGTTTAATTCTTATATTCTTTATCTTCTCTGAACTGGGTTGCAGGGGCTGCTCTATTATTATTTTTATTATTATTATTATTATTATTATTATTATTATTATTATTATTATTATTATTATTATTATTATTATTATTATTATTATATAGTAAATAATTAATAATTGAAGTCTGTAAATTTATATTAATTAAAACATTTCTCCCTTTAATAACCTATGTACTAAATTATGTACTAGCCTACGTCTCACACGAAGTAGGTTAGTATGGAACTCCCATTCTTCCTCTACTAATGGCAAATGTCATTCCTTCTCCGATTCATTAAATAACTTTTACTTACAAGTTATTTTTTTTATTAAGCTTGTGAAGAAATAGGGTAGTGCTTTCTTCACCTTAACGAAAGGAGGCTTTTATAAAGTCACACCCAAATGAATACCTTGCGGATATTTTTTAATATTATTGTTATTTATTTATTAATTGTTATTTGAAATTCTTCCGCTTGACATTCGTTCGCACTTTTTTTCCAACTGGTTTATAATCTTTCGTGCCTGATAATAATCCAAGAGTCACGCTTCGACTACTAATACTACTACCACTACCACCACCCATCATACCTCCTCCTCCTCCTCCTCCTCCTCCTCCTCCTACTGCTACTACTACTACTACTACTACTGCTACTAGTTTGATTATATAATTATGGTTATTAATCTTGTTGTCAAGAAATATTTGCTTGCAAATGTGCCCGCTCTTTAGAGGCAACAATGAGAATTCGGGTCATTCGGCATGCCTAATTTGACTATTGTAAGAATTCTTTTCGTTTTTTATGAATGATGCCGTAGGCTTATGTATTCTGTACGTTTGTAAATTCTAGAAGGATAATTATGAAAGTGATATATATTATATATATATATATATATATTAATATTATAATTATATATATATAGTATATTATTAATAATTATTATATAATATATATTATATAGATATATATATATAATTATATATATTATATATATATATGTATAAATATATTAATATATATTATATACGAGATGTATACTAATAATATACTAATAATATATATATATATTATTATATAATATAGATTATAGTAACTTGAAGTATTATAACAGTTCTATAAAAATATTACTTCTGTTTTGAATGTTTTTTATATTAATAATATTATACTATAATAATATATTATATATTAAACGTGTATAATACTTATAATATTAGTAACTTATAATATTAGTAATATATATAGATGTTTATAACATAATATATATATAATATATTTAATAGTGTAAATATATATATAATATAGTTAATACCTATATAATATACTATATAAAAATAGATAATATTAGTTATATTAATAACACAAATTATTAATAGTTATTATTAATTATATATCTATTATTTAAAATAAATAATATATATATATTATATATATAATATATATATATATAGTGGAAATTCGCCAAAGGCTTACATGAAACAAGCCAGGGTGGTGGAAGCAATTATGGAGAATAGCTGTTATACACTCGACGTTTTAAAGTATTTAAGTTAAATGAAGCTGAGAAAGTGGAAGAAGGAAATCACTATTTAGTGATTCAAACTTTACATGTACAGTACATGAAGGAATGGGCATAGCTGTTACGTGTCTGGGTTTAGAGAGCGGGACAGAAAGACATGCTAAACTCTCTTCAGAGGAGGAGGTACGTGACTAGGGATTTCAGAAGGATTATGTTCGTTTTAATTTCTCTTGCAGCGATTCAATTGCTGTAAACAGCTTTGATATAGTCATTGAGTGTGAGAGTGTTGGTTAAGGAAAAGCCCTTTGCTTGACTCGAGCCACTCCACCCTTTCAAGAGCTGTATGAATGGAACTATCTTAGATATGCGAGTCGTACTCCACACAAGAACGGACCAAATGATAGCGTCCCTATATTGAGCAGGCATAGTGGTAATGTAAAAAAGTTTTAAAGGTGTCTCATAGAGCAAAACCTCTTTGTAATTTGCTTAGTGAGAGAAACGGTGTGTCCTTCCCAGGATAGATCTTGAGATTAACTTTAGCGGATATGCGAAAGCATTAAAAATTGTTTTCTTTGAAGCTGTTCAAATTACATGAGAGATCAGATATTAGTTTTACCATGGCCTGGCCACCCTCCTAGAAGGATTAACTATTTGTTATTGAGTGGAACGCTTTTCTAAATCAAATGTAATGAGGGGCAGAGTCATCGGGGCCATAAGAATAAACAGGTGATGGAGCGATAGACAGGTCAATGATAAATAGCTTGAAAGAGACTAGAAGATAGAACAAAATCTTGAAAAACATCACTTTTTATTTACCGGTATTTAAAAGATGAACGGTCACCATATACAATAGTTGGTGTATAACTACAGGAAAATTAAACATAAATAAGTTAACAAAGAGAAAAGAATATATACCTAAAGATGAAAATTTAGAAATTAAGGTTTCGTTACAGACTCCGCCGAAAACTTTCGAAATGCTCTTCGCTTAGATTATTGAGAGGAATCTTTCGGCAAAGGTTATCAGTGCTAAAGCTTTCCAGCATGTAAGAAAGGTCAAGTTAGTGAGGCAGAAACAAAACAGTTTATCAATGCTGGATGCAGGCTTGCAAGTACACGTTTAATGGACCACTAAAAGAAAATTATCAGAACCACACGCCCCCCTAGATTTAAACTTAGAGAGAGTGCAGAAATTCCATCTATAAAAAAAAACACGATGTTAGGTATAAATTAGTTGTAGTGAAGTAGAAAAATAGCTCCGGGATCATCTAAAGTAGAATTAGAGACAAACGTTTGAGTAAGCAGTTCCGTCTTTGCAGGAGGTAGAAGTATTTTGAGAAAGGTGTTTGACAAGGTTATGTCACTTCTCGACCTTTATAGTGAGATAATTACATGATAGAAATCAGCCAGTTGTGTGGTTAAGAGGGAGGAAATGAAAATAAGTGATCGAAATATTAGTAACACGAAGTTCTGGTGATACTGCTCTCTTGACCAATTCTGGAGAAGCTTCAGTGTTTGCTGGATGTGCTAGTTGAAACTAATGAAGCGAAAGGTTTGAATATATAGTCATGCATATGTCAAAGAGGGTTAACAATTTAACAGTTGGGTACAGCGAAACTTTTCTCATTAGACGTTTAAATATTTTTGAAGTGAGTAATTAAAATGGAAGAAAGAGAATGATAGATAAAGCCAAGAATGTATTTGATAAGATGTTTAGTGAAAAACAGTAAGATCTCTAAAT
>JABUQX010023299.1:120000-122500 GCA_015478945.1 Trachelipus rathkii | reverse complement strand
AAGCTAGTTGAAGCCCCACAAAAATGGCATCTCCGACGTTGAACCACTTCTAGAATGCATTTAAATATTATAACCGAGGAGCATGCTCTAGTGCCAAAAATAAGATCCACAGAAGTGGAGGCCGTTTTATCAACAACCCCTGGCAAGAGCATTGATAGTGAAGTTGGTGGCTTTTCAACAAATAAACCTACTGAAAATGAAGAGGATTTGGATATGTTAGACTTTCATAAGTTCATGGCCAAAATTGCATTGACATCTCATTCACCTTCAAAGGAATACACCGAGGAACTCATCGAAAAAACCCTGAAGTAGACAGTCATCAGGAACAAAGATAATTCAAATTTGCAATCTGTGAAAGAGGAGATGAGGTTCTACGAAAACATGGAGATGCTACCTACAGAAGAGAATCCTTTCATGCGGTGGCATGAAAATGGGCCAAGGTTTCCATTATTATCAGTACTTGCAAGCAAATATTTATCAGCCCCTCCCTCATCAGTCGAGAGCGAGCGTATTTTTAGTGTAGGTGAGAATGTATACATCCCAAAAAGGAACAGGCTCTCGCCAGATACTGGTGAAAGCTTAATGTTTTTGCATCACAATTTTAGAATTTTTGAATTGGAATATTGAATGATATCTGTCTTTATCTTAAAGGAGTATATTATTATTATTATGTCATGCTTGAATAATAGCGTTTTTTTTTATTTTGTCTTTTCAGCTGATTAATTGACGTCTCTTCTTTCATTAATTTTTATTCTTTATATTGTAGCTAGTTAAAGAATCTTCTTGTAAATTGTAATCATGTTAAATCATATAAGCTAGTAGCTAAACTTTGTTAATTTTTACTGGAAAATGGAAATGAAATATTTTTTGAATAAACACAAACATAAAAAAAGTTATTAATACTCTATTGTTGCATTTTATTATTCGCATTTTTACTATTTTAATTTAAAATTATACTTGGGCACGAACCAGAATATGCAATAAACTGACTAAGTACTGTTGTACATGATGCAAATCCTGAGTTGCCTAACAGTACACAACGTTCTATCTATTACTGTGTATTTATTATACTTAATTAAAAGTATCGGTTATCGTATTGGCCCTAAAAAAATAAGAGTTCGATACATTAATATATATATATCTATATATAATAATATATATATATATATTATATATATAGTATATATATTATATATATATATATAATATATAATATAATTATATATATTATATAATATATATATCATATATATATATATATATATATATATATATATATATATATATATGTGGCGTTGTTTCCTTGCTGTTTTAAAGCACAACGCACAAACCACATATACTACATCGTGCTAACATATATGTACACATTCGCCGCATATCATACTATATATATATATATATATATATATTATAAATATATATATATATATATTAAAATATAATATATATATATAATATATATAATATATAATAATATATTATAATAGTATTATATTTTTTTTCTTTGCACCCTGCTAGTTTTTTTATATGGTGTCGTCCACTCCTGTATGGAGTACGAGCTACATATCTAGTGGGTACATTAATTCGGATTTCGTTGCTGGATTGAAGGAATCTAGTTTTTTTTTTTATTTTTTTTTTTTTTTTTTTAATTAATTTCATCCCACACCTACTAACTATAGTATTTTTCTTTGTCGAATTGTTGCGTTACTGTTCTTGTACTATAGCTGTTGCAATGTTCATTGCGGCTGTTTCAAATCAAATATACAGGTAGAGGTAATATAGGCCTATAGAAATAAAGCATGTGAGCTATTCTCTCCTAAGGTTCGCCCTACTCAGAGGTAAATTGAGCATACTCCTTCCTTGAATAGGCGCTTCCTTTAATCCTTTTACATGCAATTTCTATAGCCATGTATCAGTTCTTGTTAGCTTTTAATTTTGAATATGCTTTCCCTTTTCCCTGCTATGGTCAATGTCTTGGAATTTATGGTATTTTTCCTCCACAGATCTTTATATATATATATATATATATATATATATATATATACTATATATATTATATATATATATATATATATATATATATATAATATATATATATATATATATATATATAGTATATATATATATATATATATATATATATATATATATATATATATAATATATATATATATATATATATATAATATATATATATATAGTATACCCATTGTTATGATTGTTAAAGCCAATATAATTGCAGAAGTTTTGTTGTTTGTGGTCAAATGATTAAGACATTCGATTTACGGACCTCATTTTGTTATTTCGAAAGAATGACACTCATTGAAGGTGAAGGTATTCATTTCATGCCAAACTTGTCTGGGCGAGGAAATTGTTATTGACATCAAGAAATAATAACCTGTTTTAATAACTTGTTTTATGTTTAACTTTAGTAACCTCACTTTGTCTGTTTGCGGTCAATCAGTTAGTATGTTTCACTCTACCTTTGACTGAACAGTCA
>JABUQX010023299.1:110000-112500 GCA_015478945.1 Trachelipus rathkii | reverse complement strand
GGTAGTATTACTGCTCTCACTTCATCCTCGGAACTATATCCCCTCATAAACGCTTTATTAACACACTTCAAGATCCATCACACTCTCTCCTCCGTTCTTGACATTTCACAGTAATTTCATCTATACCTGCAGATTTACCATTCTTTCAACTATCTCCACTCTACCCATTTTCCTCTCTTTGCTAATAACCTTCATCCGCCCAAAATACCTATTCCTTCTTGCACCATCAAACCCACACACAGTTCACTATCACTCTCATTACTGCCAATCATTATAACAATTTTCCTAAGTGTTCTTTCCCACACTCCCTCACAACCATGTTCATCATTACAAAAACAACCAATCCCTATTCATTATTCTGAGCAGTTTCCCCTTATTCTAATCTTAACCTTTCGCGCTTCCCTCCAGAAGAGCTTCCTATTCCCTTGTAGTCCCCATTCATCCTGCTTCCAAACTGTTCATTTACCTGCTTCTTTTCTCTTACGTATGCATCTTTTAGCAATTTCTTTTTTCCCTCCTTCCAATAATTCCCAAGCATCTTCTTTTGAATCTTCATCATGTGGCTTTCGTACATTCAACCACGCTTTTTTTTTACTTTTAACACGCTGCATAACTTTTTCATCCACCGACTTACAATGTTAGCATTCTGTACTTCCTACTTAGCACACATCCCAACATCCTTCTTCGTTGCACGCTACTAATGCGTTGCCAGATTATTTAGTTTCAGCTTGTTCACATTCCAGCTGATTTACTACTAGCGAGCGCTCTGACATACTTATCCTTATTACCTTGTTCACTAATTTTCTCACTCTTAAATTTACCCTCTTCCTTCCGTATCACCTTCCCCATCCAAGTCCCCACTAACTTAATTTTACCTAAAACAACATAATGATCCGATAATCATTTTTTCTAACACCTCCACTGATTTAACATCCAACATATACTTCAACATCTCCTTCTGCACCAACACAAATCAATCATATACTTTTCACTTCGATACATCTCTACCTACATTACACCAACGTTCTAGTATACTTAGGAATACTCTTGTGTTTAAAGAAAGTATGTACTACACACATACCTCTCTCCTCACAGAAATCAATCACTTCCTACTATTCTCATTTTCTCTCGATACCCCAAAACAACCTGTTATACCATCCTTTTTTGAATCATATATATATATATTATATATATATATTATATATATATATATATATATATTTATATATATATAATTATATATAATATATATACTATATATACTATATATATATATATATATAGTATATATCTATATAGTACACACACTGTATATATAAAATCCGTATTAATAGTCAAGGTATTTAGGCCTAGAAGGGTATTGGTATATTAAAACATGCGTTAATAATACAATAAAAAGCGGTATTTAAATAAAAAACAAAAAAACATTTTGTTTTGAAAAAACGACCGTTTTTTTTTTCCAAAAAGAAACACTGCTTGAAAGTGTTACACATCACAACCTATATATATATATAATATATATCTATATAATATTATATAATATATATATTATATATATATATATAATATATCTATAATATATTATATATATATATATTATATATACTATATAATATATAATATATATTTAAATTAAATTTTTATGTCGTGCACCAGATATGTCTGGATAATGATGATGAAAAATTTTCGAGACAGAAATCAGATAATGGAAATTATTTATCTTTATAAACCGAAAAACAAGCATAATATTAACGACCTGATATATATATATATATATATAGTAATATATATATATATATATATTATATATATATATTATATATATATATATATATATATATATATATATTACTTATATATTATATAATATATATATATATATGATATATATATTATATATATTATATATATATATATATATATATTATATATATATATATATATATATATAATATATATATATATATATATATATATATATATATATATATAAACCGTTAATGGAAATGCATTATTTTCAAAGGTCGTAATTTAATTTCAGTAATTCCATATTATTATTATTATTAAAAAAAAAAATATATTTTTTTTTAATATTTAAATATTTAATTTGCTGTTTGTTTATTGTAAAACTTTATTTGCTCATTGTTGTTAATTCGTTCAATAATTATAATTAGGGTCTTGTTTTCTAAAAGACGTTCCATATATGGACCATAGTTTAGTTATCTTTTCAGTTAAAATTTTTAAAAGGTATTGTTTGGGGGTGGGGGAGGGGAAGCTATTCAATATTTGTGATTGTGAAGTAAGTGTTTTGTGTACTTTAAATCCTGGCAATGCCCATCAACCCAATTAATATAGCTAAAAATTGAAACTGTTTTTTAAGACATTGTAGTCCAAATATCAACTTGGCATTTAGAAATATTAATTTATTTATTTATTTTTGACGTGTAATAAGAAATTTATCAACATAGGTACATAAAATAAATTGCTCCTAAATTACACA
>JABUQX010023299.1:37500-102500 GCA_015478945.1 Trachelipus rathkii | reverse complement strand
TTCTTGTTTCGCTCTTGAGGAACTAATAAATTACGAAAACAGTGAAACTTTTTGGTGTGTTAGTGATTATTCGAGGTTGGGATTTGGATATTTAGGGCTTAGAGATTGGTTACTCATAGTATGGGTGGGTTTAAGGATTGAGTTTTCGAAGGGGTTTCGCTCGTTTTATGAGTTGGAATTTCGGAGGAGATGTTTGGGGTATATTATTTTCTGTAGCTATGGCATTTGGATTATGTAGAGGTTGGCGTTCTGATTTGATATATTGTGTTATTTAAATGATTATGGACGGTAGTGCAGGATGGTGTGTCGTTGGATGGGTGTGTTGGTTTAATATGGGTTTTGATATGGTTATGTGAATAAAATGGGCCAGTTATGCTTTTTTAGAGTTAGTGCTATGTAGTAATTTTTTTGGGGGGGATTGATGGGGGAAATTTAGAGAGATAAGAATGGGGAGGTGGTCAGAGTGCTTTGTAAGTCAGGTAGTAGTGGTGTCCAGGTTAGTCGGGGTGATGTAAGGAGGGGGGAAACAGAATGTGACGTCTGGGGAGGGATTCGGGTGGGTTTGCTTGGGGAGGATTCGGGTGGGGAGGTTTTAGGAATTGAGGATTAGGGATTCCAGTTCGTTGAGGATATGGTTGCCGACAGGGGTCAGAACGGCGTTAGTCTGATAATACCAGCAGTTGTGGTGGTTGTTAAGGATACGCTTGACTATGAGATTGAAAAAAACGTGGGTAGTTTGATAGGGTGTGTGAGGTGTTGGAGAAGTGGGGGGATTTGGAGTTGGTAGTTGGTGTTGCGAATATAGAGATTGAAGATTTTATAGGTGGTCTTGTTTAGGTCAGGAGGATGGAACATGATTGGGATTTTATTAATGCTCAGGGAATATTATTATTATTATATATAATAGTTATTTATATTTTGAATTATATATTATATAATATATATATATATATAATATATATATATATATATTAATATTATATATATATAATATTATATTATATTATATTATTTATATATATTATTTTATATATTATTACTATATTATATATATATATATAAGAGGGGGGTTAGTTTGGTTTTTACTTTAAAAACTAGTCATTGTAGTATTTGTTAACTAGGTACACTGATATTGCACAAGTGGGTGATCATTTGAATCGAAACATGGATGTGAGTGAGAAGGTGGACTCTGTTGAAAAACATAGAACACAAGAAGGTATGTTAATTTGTGAGTGTTGTGAGAGAGAAGGATGTGAAGATCCCTTTACTGAAGTAAGAAGTGAGCGGATTTGTATTTTGAAGAAAGTTGAATCATTCAGAACAGCATTTGATTTTGAAAAGCAGATTGCTGTAATAGTGTGGATTAAGGGACATAGAATAAAAAGGACTGTAGAAAGAATAAAAAGTGGTGAAGGCCAAATCAAAGATAAATAGTAGCTAAAGGAAAGGACCATTGTGATAATTTTGCCAAAAAAGAGCAAGGTCAATTTAGAGAGACGTTTGTCTTTCATAAAAAAATAAGAGAATTGTATTTATGTGGAGGAGGGGGGGGGGGCCCGTTTTGGGGAAACAAATACGAATTGATAGGGTTATGTGTTTAATTGTAAATTACTCTGGTCCACTCGCCTGTCTCTAAAAATGAACGAAGGAAGAACAAAGGATGAAGAAATTTTGCACTTTGGTTAGGGAAAAGGGCCATGTAGCACCGAAATCTGTTTAAATGGAAGTGGAAATTTTTGCTTCCTTTTGTCGCCGGCCGAAAGAAAACATAAAGAGCTATAAGATTTTATTTAAAATGCTACAGCCGAACGCATTGCGGACGAAGAGTAAGAAGAAAAGAGATCAACTAATCACCGTGTCCAAGACAAGCATCACCCTAAACACCGAATGGCACCACACAAAACTAAGAAAGCAAACACAGTTCCAGTGCTTGTCCTATTCTTGTGGGCCAAAACTCTACTGGCTCATTCGAAACTGAATAGAATTTAAACAAATGATGAAAGCTTTTGTAACCTAGATCTTTACTCATCTTTGCAATGCCGACAAATATAGTCTGAGCGTACAATAGTGTCTTCAAGTAGAAGTAGTTCTGCGCAAGAAGAAAGATTAAAATGAACAACAGTAGAAATGACAGAAAGAGAAGATATGTAAGAATGATATAAAACCATCGAGTAAAGAATAAAAATACCAAGAAAATATAGTGGCTGGGAATATGGGTTTGGGACAGCCGTTTTCGTATGGCATTAGACATGGATTGTGGATTTAACAACTTTAGAAACCCATTGGTTTTACAAAAGGATGAATCTGTTCCACAAGATTTAAAGTTACCAATCAGTGATGGCAATAACAGCACCATTTTATAACAAGATAAGAAATTAAGCAAGGATGAATCTGTTACGACCGAGTTACAGTTACCTCAAGGTGATGACGATCAAGGCATCTTGCTGGCAGATTCGCGATCGCATTGTTGTGGAGAAGATCACTTGATTCAGGATTGGGAGGTATTTAATTTGCATTTCTTATAAGAAGGGAAAAAGGAAAGCCTATTAATTTGGAGCAGGGACGGAAGTAAACAAAAAATAACAAATTGGAGGACACCGTCGTGTTTCAGGAACTTGCAGTAGATCAGTTAGCCATAGAGGTGGAGAACATTCCAATTGAAAGATTGGAGGAGAGGAACTGTGCGTAGTTGGTAGGAGTAGAGGAAGAAGGTTTTGGAGACAGTTATGATGAAACCATACTGCAAGATGATGTTGCTCAAAAAGAGACTAAAAAAAACAGTGAAACTACAGTACTACAAATAAAAGCTATACACGTTGTTCTATTTCTTTTTTTCATTTATACTATTATTAAGCAGTTATGGGGTATGAACACTGAAGACAAAGACTTAACTCTCAGTTTGTCGGTTTAATGCAGATTCGTCAAGTAGCCCTGCTCTGTGTTTTGTCAATGATTTCTAGGAAAGTATAAGTACTGAGATAGCAAGAATAAATGTTTTATCCAAGTACTACCTTCTGAATAAATCCAGTTTTCCTATGCTCATCTGGACAAGGCAGAGTACTACTTTAGTACACATGTTATACAATCTCCTTTAGTCACCAGAACAAAACCCAAGTTCTGAACCTATAAATAGAAAATAATATACCATTTATACGTCCTACAAATCGACAATACATTAAATATGCCATCAACACATAACCCACATAAAACAGACTCGAACATAAACTTACCAATACCATTTGACGGAGTTTACTTTTGACTTCAAGTTTACAATAGACACTTCTATTTCAATTAGTTTGTGACAGTATCATTATGAATCAAAAGAATAGACAAAGATTAGTCGTTTTTGACTGCAAATCACTTAAATAAAATTAGTTACAGCCAATTATTTGGTATAATATATTTTATTTTTATCACCTTTGATCTATAGAACAAATATAACAATGGAATTCACCAATAACGAAATGTCTTTAAAATCAACCTATATTAAAAGTCAAGTTAAAAGGAAAATCTTGATAGAAAATAAAATAAAATTTTTAAAATACTACTTTATAAGTACATTCATCTCTAAATACTATAAACAATGACCAATACCTTGATGCACAGACTATGCACGATTATGGCCTTACCTCATGTTAAGACAATGAGCTCACTCAAGGCCTTCTAGTCCTTGACATAACTAAGGGTTTAATACACCAGCACCTTCTACCATCTAATTCCTATGCACTGCATATCCGTGCCTATTTATCCATAATTTTCCTAATATATTCTTAAACAAAGGGACACTTGTTCGTTGATCACATTCCAACATAACTTCACACCGAGGACCTGTCCTCACTTACCATAACCTTACTCTTATTACGTTTACTTTCATACCCCTTCCTTTTATACACCCCTGCCAAACTCCTCAACCAATCCTCTCAAACTCTTTTTCGATTCACACACAAAACAAATCATCCGCATACAATAGGTTAGGACCCACCTCACTCCTTCATCATTTTAGCCACCCTTCCCTTGCCACTATTCACTCTAAATTCTTTAATTAACTCACCCTATAGAAATTGAATAACAAGGAGACGTAACAATCCTGCTCATCTCGCATTAATACTCACCAATACTTTCACTCATTTACTATTCAACACGTCACTTTCGTCTACATACTTTTTTGATTCCATTCAAGAAGCTTCACCAACACCATATATATAACACTTGCATAGAGTTCCTATAATCCTATCTTAACCTGTTGCAACATAACCTAAATTACAATTTTTCTTCTCTTCATTTTCTCATCATTTGTTTAAATGTTAAAGATTTGATCCACACATCCTCTACTTATTCTAAAGCACCTTGTTCTTCCCAATCAGTCCTTCATTCACTTGACACATTCTTCTTACCAAAATACCAGCATATATCTTCCTACAACATCTAAATATTACTTATATTTTCCTACGTTACTCTATATCCTCTTACCCTTATATAAAGGGATAATATATTGCTCTCCTCCAATCCTCGGAACTATACCCTCCATAAACGCTTTGTACAAAAATTTCCAAGTCCATTAGTCACCATCTCGCTCCGTTTGATATATCACCAGGAATTTCCTCTAATACCTGCAGATTTAGAATTCTTCTTAAAATATATATAATATATTATTATTTATATATATATATAATTATAATTATCATACTTATATATATTACAAAAAGATAACAGAAAATATTATATTATATATATATATATTAATTCTTTTTTTAGGTTAGTTGACCAAATCTTCTGCAGATTAGATGTTGATGGTGAATGGAAGGATCATTTGAAGAGTCTTCTTATGTTCCAAGTTGGAGGCCCAGATACCTCACAGTCATTACTTTTAGAGGATTCTTTAAATCAAGTGAGCAATAATATTAAACCTATGTTGCCAATTTTGTCATATGTCATGTATTTATGGATTAATTTTTTTGTTCTATTTTAGATAATAATGAGGGTGAGTAATTATGGGAGAAATGATTAAAAGATGTTGCTTGGACATTAAGTAGCATGATGATATGTGAATTAAGAAATAAAATAAGGATAAAGATTTTAAAATTCATATAGTATGTTTAAATTTCCTGGTAGTGTAGATTTCTCTCTGCTAGTTTTACATCACCTTTAAAATATTATACCTCAGTCATCTAGTTTATCACAATCCTTATTTAACATATTGTAAGTTTTATATTTATTAAATTTTTGCATTGTACTTGATTATTCTTATTCATTTACACATTATTGCTGGATAGGGCCATGATATACTGGTTTTATACGTAGTTTGTTTCTGCCATACTATTAGCTTTTGACAAGTACAAGTTTTGCATATTGTAGACTCTTTGGCACATAAATTTTAGGGTTTGTGGAAGAAAATTCTGGAGATAAAGGAAATCTTAAGGATAATTTCAGTTTTTCAGTGTAAGTCTCTATGGACATAGGGAAAGAGGACTCCAGGTGCTCTATTAAGACTCCAGAGAGAGGTGGATTTTTTCCTATCATTAAGATGGCTGGTGTGATTCTTTCTAAGTTCAATGGGGTAGTACATTGACACAATAACACTATGGGGAGAAGATCTAACCAATAATACTTCACATCTTCCAACTTTTTTGACATAAAGGCACACAAAGATCTCACTAATGTCCTATGTGAGTTCTCAATGAGGCGTTAGTCTGTGGGGTATTGGACGAGGTAAAGTTGTGCCAGGCATCTAGCTTCCTCACAAACATCTCTTATATAATCCGATGAAAACTCAACAAATGGTGAAGTTTCTGTTGTTCAAGGAGAAGGGCAAAGGGATACGTGGAGAACTTATCATCAAATTAAACGGTACTTTTATTTGTTTTCACTGCAAACTGAGGCATTTTAAGATATAAAAATATGGTTCTCTAACTTAACAACCACCAACATTATGAATACTCCTCACTCTCTTTCTTCAACATCCTCTTTACTCAGTAATAAATTCTCATTCTCTCCAAAGCAATTAATCATTGTATCAGAATAAAAAAGAGTTTTCTTAACTTCAAAATGCCCTATGGAGTGAGAATAAGAAATAACAGGAAGAATAAAAGATTCTGGAACAAACACAGTTAAAGTGGATTAGATTCATCAACAACCAGTCTTTTGGCTAGCTTAAGACCAGCATTTTCTTGGTTATGTAAATATTTCTGAAGTTATGCATCAGTTTCTTTTGCTGCTTAAAATTCTTTGTAGTCAATCTTGCATTGAAATAGCTTAAATACTTCATTCATGGAAATATTGAAAATTGATGTAAGTTCATAATAGTCATCCTCTATTGAAAAATTCTGCTGGGGTAGAAATTCTGATGTAACCGAGACATTATTGCAGGATACATCTGAAAGGACTTCTGCTTCAGATTTTTGAATTTCAAGTTGGAGAGAAGAACTTGTTGCTGAAACTTTGCATTTATCACAGAAGTGTAAGGAGTGGGAAAATTTGATTGTAATTCAGTGAGTCTTTGAGCTGGATTTCTGCTCAGAAAATCTGCAAGGATATTTTCTTCTGATTTAATATGATGTACAGTCAAATCATACTCGGACGAGAAAGTTAGGTACTGCTGCTCCCTTGCTAGCAAGTGATTAGCGTCAGTCACTTTTTTAAGCATCTGTGTGACTGAAAGATTATCACAAATCACATCTACCTTTCTACTCTATTTTTGATTATGTGTACAGCAGCACTGGGAGCAGCACCAGGGTGTTGTTGCTGTAAGTGCAATTGAGCATATTGCTTGCACAAAACTTCTAATTCATTAGTTATAGTTGAAACCAACTCCTGAAGAGGAGTGCTTCTCTGATCTACCAGATCTGTGAAGAATGGCCTGCGCTCGGGAATATTATCTTTACTTTCTCCCTTCTCTCTAAGGAAGGTTAACATTTCCTGCTGGATAGGTAAAGGCATCACATTGACACTGTCCACCCGCTGCCCTTCTGCAGCACCCCTTTCTCCCTAATCACCTCTCTCACCTCTTACCCAATCTGAAATATCTGCAATCAGATCTTTGAAATCTAACCTAGCCTCCATTTTTTCAGCTTAAAATTAGATAATAAAAAAAAATGATTATTGGAAGAGAGAATTGGTGTATGTGCAAAAGAAGAGGAAAATGTTTGATAATTTTAATACAGTTAATTTTGTGTTACCTGAATAGGGGTATTGAGCACAGATCCTTGCTTGGACCAACTGTTTTGACCTGTGGTGCAATTTCTTCTGTGAACTGTGGCGCAATATCAGTTGCTTGATTCTGGTTCGATTCCAACCTATTCAAGTGATCGAAAACTGAAACTACTAACAACTAACTAAGATTGTGTTTTGTGGTATTCTGCAACTGCTAGTGTTATACCCCTGTCACCCAAATAATTCAAGTCCCTGTTCGGGCGCCAATAAATTTAAAGGTATGTAAGGAAGAGTTGTACAAAAAAAAAAAAAAAAAAAAAAAAAAAAAAAAAAAAAAAAAAAAAAAAAAGTTCGACCCAGGGGAGGAAATTTGGAGGATAGCAATGATGTCCTGAAGTGTACAACTAACTACAAACAAACAAAACAAAACAAAAATATTCCCATAAAAAAAGTTTGTAATTCCCACTTATATACCTAAATTAATAAAACTAAAATCTAAGATCTAAGATAAGAAAAAAAATGGAACCTAAATTATACAGGCAAAAGGAGAGATCTACGATTAAGCTATTTTCTAACACAATCAAACCCACCTTGAATCAACCAGCAGTGAAATACCCCTCTGCAGCCATTCCAAAAATTGATCGCACCACACACACAATCAGAAAAACATTATAAAAATGATTTATTTAAGGAATGAATGCAGGTATAGGGGATCCAGTCTGACTGAGAATTACTGATAGCAAGATAAGATCCGAATCCAAACCCCTCTGTTACTGCAGAACATAGGTGAGGTAGTAGAAACAAGGTGTGTAAACAATGACTGTGATATGATGAAAAAAATAAGTTGCAACTTTGAATAAGAGGAACATATACTTACTGAAAAGTTCTCCTGTGACAAAGTTAAGATAATTAACTGCAAGTCTGCAAATAGATTCTGGAGCTGAAAAGGTGAAAATCAGTAAATGACCCTGGAATCAATAGGTGTATCCTGGCACAGAAACTGGTGGTGGTCAGTACTGAAAATGGTGGTAATCCAGGAATTCTGGAATATATATGATCTCAGCATTGAAACCTGGAATATAATGCAAGAAGCACATTATATTCCATGTTTCGGGAATCAGTGAAACATATGAGATTTGACTGTCATGGATAGTGGATGCGGAAAACCAGAGGGGAGATGAAAAAGAAAAGAAACACGAGAAAGAATCTTAGAATGAAATTAAACATCTGCAAGAATTATTCAAGAAGAGAATGCTTTTGAGAAGAAATGTTTGCCAGGATTTTAATTAGGGACAACTTAGAAGTTTGATTTACTATTCAGAATTTTATTTTGAAAAATATAAAATTAAATTATTTTTGTATCGAAACCTGATTTGAAAGTTTTAAATATTTTGGAATTGTGTAACATTATATTATAGAAAACATATAATTTTTTTATTAAGAAGAAAAGATACTTTCACCCCTCAAGGATGCCGATTTTTTAATTTACGTCAACTGTGAAATTGCGTATTTCTCCAAAAAGTCAAATTTGTGAAGAAAAATTTCTTGTCTGATGGGGAAAGTGCGGGAGATAAAGATAATATAATTTGATAGTGGTAGTAGTGTTAATGGTGATAGGATAATATTTGGGATAATGATAAGAGTTCAGTCTTAAATGTTAGGATTTGTTGCGAACAACCTTGAAAAACAGTTCGACCTTTGTGTGATATATAGTGTATAGATTATTGATGATGCATGACTCGATGACTATTGATGATGATCTTCATATGGCATTCTCGTCAATGTTGGGTTCATTCCCTGTGGCCCAGGTGGGCAAACATTACACACTCTCACAAAACCTTGCAATTCATCTATTATGCACCTTTCACTTCTACTCAATCAAACTTAAAATTTTCTTTCCCTACTACCCTCATGAAACCAAACTGGAATCTGGTACTACAGTAATTACCATTACCCTAAATATACATCATTAACCAACCACTATCATCTCTTTCACATGGACAAAACCTTCTCAAAGTACTTTATTTATTCCCTCATTTCCCAAGTATTGAACTAATTGGTCAGATTAATAAGAATATCTTTTAGTAAAAATATTTAAATTTGTATAAATATGCATTGTTGGAGTGAGAGCAAAAATATTTCTATAGGAGTAGTCAGTCTAGCTAGCCGTTGAGATGTTGAGTAAGTCGAGTTCGTTATGAGCATCTCAGTTGAGAAGTTGTTCAAGAGTTGAGTAGAGAAATTAGTTGTTGTGGTGTAATAACCAGAATGAGTGTTTTGTAACACCAATTTCCCTACTTTCAAATCTAAGTGATATTTTAGAAATCCATTTATTCTCTTGTACTCGTGTCTGTAAATTATTACGAAGTGTAAATACAGTGTCTTATCGTAATCGTCAAGTGATTAATGATTTATCTTTTGTCCATATCTCATCCCTCATATAGAAATGTGAGCTGTTCTATTCTCAATGCAAATCTTATAAACTGTGAAACAAAGAAACTGTGTTTGTAATCTGTGATCTCACGAATATTTAATCCATGATGTTGTGCTAGTATTTATGAATTAAATTTTATATGAACTCTGATAAGAAGAAATATTCTGTGGAAATATTGTATCTGAACTTTTCTTATATTCGTCATGATATTTGTATTAAAGAGAACTTATCTTCTCTCCTCTCTTTACTCTCTCTTTTATTTCTTTCCTTCTCTCTCTCTCTCTCTGCTTCTCTTCTCTCTCTCTCATCTCTCTCCTCTCTCTCTCTCATCTCTCTCTCTCCTTCTCTTCTCCCTCTTCTCTCTCATGTTCCTGATCTAATCTCTTCTCTACTTCTTCTTCTCCCTCTTCTCTTCTTCCGGGATTCCCTCCTCTCTCTCTCTCTCTCCACTCTCCTCTCATCTCATCTCTTCTCTCTCTCTTCTCTCTCTCTTCTCTCTCTCTCTGCTCTCTACATTCTCTCTCATCGTCTTCTCTTCTCTTCTCTCCTCTTCTCTCTCTCTCTCTCAATGTCTCTCTCTCTCATCTCTTCTCTTCATCTCTCTCTCTCTCTCTCTGCTCTCTCTCTTTCTCTCTGCTCTTCTTTCTCTCTATCTATCTTCTCTCTCTCTCTCTCTCCCTTCTCTCTCTCTCTTCTCATCTCTCTCTCTCTCTACACCTTTTTCTCATTCTCTCTCCTCATTTCTCTCTCTCTTCTCTCTCTCTACTCTCTCTCTCTCTACTCTCTCTCTCTGCTCCTCTATTTCTCTCTTCCTATCTTTCTCTCTCTCTACTCTCATCTCTCTGCTCTCTCTCTCTCTCTCTCTCTCTCTTCTCTCTCTCTTCTCTCTCTCTACTCTCTCTCTCTTCTCTCTTACTCTCCTCCTCTCTCTCTCTCTCTTCTCTCTCTCTTCTCTCTCTCTCTCTCTCTCTCTCTTTTTTCTCTCTCTCTCTCTCTCTCTCTCTCTCTCTCTCTCTCTCTCTCTCTCTTCTCTCTCTCTCTCCCTCTCTCCTCTCTCTTCTCTTTTTCTCTTTCTTCTCTCTTCTCTCCTCTACTCTCTCTCTTCTTCTCATCTCTCTCTTCTTCTCTCTCTCCTCCTCTCTCTCTCTCTCTTCTCTATCTCTTATGCCATCTAACTTCGGCATATGTCACTTGGTATTACTAATTGAAAAATCTCGATTTATAATCCATCCATGTAATAGTATTTTTCAGGGTTCACACTTTCTGGAAGTCAGGGAAGGTCAGGAAAGTCAGGAAAAAAATATTGGTCAGGGAAAGTCAGGGAAAAGTTTTAAGATAGGCTGAACTATAGTAGCGGAAATTCCTGAATTCCAAAAGTCAGGGCAAATTTTAAATTCAAACTATGAAGAATTGATCCAATGGACAAGACCTTGCAATAATACCTCTAACACTTTATTATTTTTTTTTCTGACTGACTATAAATTGACCGGAACTAAGAGAAATGCTATCTTGAATACAAATGTGAATTGAAAAGGTTGGGGAGGAATGACATTCCATAAATATAATTCTATCCTGTTTCTTTCTATTTATTAGTTCACATATACCTACTATTCTTTCTTTTCTGTTCTTAGAGGTTGTTCCAAATTCATCCTTTTTGATTGAAGGTGGTTGGTGTAATGGATTTTGTGTTTTTAGACTGTAGGGAATTACATGACTTAAATCTAGTTACATATCCTTTTTCCTTTTTTTAGGGATTTATTACTTTTTTAGGTGATTTTTTTTTTTTTTTGAGAGTTTGAAAGATTTACTACTTACGTTAAACATTTTTGTAGCCAGTTAGAACGGTAATTTATTTATTAACTTTATAAAAAATGTGATTCTCAACAAAAAAACTAAACTATCTCAACCGCACCAAAAGCTCGCGCAAATTGGACGTCAAACTCAGCAACCAACACAGTTATAATCAAGGATGAATATAGAGACAGACGCTAAAATACGGGAACCTGACTCGTTCCAAAGGCACCATAATGGTAAGTAGACAACCCAGAACTCCCAAACTCATAGACTCTACTCTACACATATACGGGCAGCACAGACCCGAAAGCTCTCTCACCACTTCAAAGATGAGACACAATCAACACTCTTGACATTATCAATCCAAAACTCACAGGCCAGAGAAACACCATTCATCTTGAAAAACCATCTAATTTCTTAAGATAACAGTATTAATAATACAAAATATTAGTGAAAGTGTGTGCACTGAAAAATATGCTTCCATCAACTTTTAATCATTCTCAACCGATTGTAAATTTCCCTGAGTGTTCTATTTAATAACCAACCAAAAATAGTTTATCAATCAGTTTCTCTTTTTGCATTAAAGATGATGTTACAGGATCTGAAATAGTATGGGCATTAAAGGTGCAGTGGATGATAAAATGTCTTTAAACTCGTGTGCAGAAATAGGGGAAACATTTAATTAATGTTTCCAGGTGTTGCGGTAGCTTCAAATTTAAAATGGGGCCGGTTGAAATGTAAATATGTGATTAACTATGGACCTGCTCCCTATTTTTCTAGAAAAACAAAAGGCCACGAAATACACTCTACTTTGCAGGGAAGCTCATTTTTCAGAATTAAAATTTCAAATATTTTGGATGGTGATTTGTCTTTCTAAGAAAACTTGAATTAGTTTTTTTTCTTCTAAGTACCTGGAATCAATGTTATGATGGAATTGTGGCAATTATTAATTAGGATGATATTTCGCATGGAATGCGGCAGTGGAGGAGGGTTTTCTAATAAATTAAGGCAATTTTATGGGAGAATCTGAAAGAACATAGTCTGATTCTCAAGAACAGTGCACATGCTAAAAGAATTCATTGAAAAGTATTTCATAAAGTTACTATCACTCAATAAATTTTGACAAAAGTAAGAGCTGCCCATAGGAACTATGATTTAAAGAACATCTCAAAGAGTCAAAACAGACAGAACCAAAAAGACAAAACAAATGATTGAAAAAAAGAAAATATGTTATACGATCTATAACTTTGAAGAGCAAGAG
Source organism: Trachelipus rathkii (assembly GCA_015478945.1). Classification (NCBI taxonomy): domain Eukaryota; kingdom Metazoa; phylum Arthropoda; class Malacostraca; order Isopoda; family Trachelipodidae; genus Trachelipus; species Trachelipus rathkii. The sequence continues at coordinate 89,862 of JABUQX010023299.1, read as the reverse complement.
GAAAGATGAAAAACTGAAAGCTTTTGACAGAGAAGACGCTATAAAATCAAAATTTCAGATGCTGGAGAAGAAAAAGTTACCTAAATCTCCCCATTTTAGAACTTTTGTGATCACAGTGGACGTTAGTCACTTAGTCCATTAATGTAAACAGCTTATTTAATTTTATTTTCTTTTTGTATAATAACAACTGTTTTACTTTGGAAAATAAAAAAGGATGTGCGTTGGACGGCTATGAGGAAGGTATAGGCTGTGTAACTAAAAAATTAACATATTTTTTTAAATTCATCCATGATGAAATGAACAGTTCTAAAGTAAATTTTCATATTTAATGTATGAACTGAAGTAATGGCTGCAAAATTAATGAATTATAAGATATTTATTACGACAAAAAGTAACGAAACACGCTAGGTATGGGAAAATTTTAGCGAATTTTGGTCAGGGAAAAAGGTCAGGGAAAGTCAGGGAAATCAAATTCAAAATTTCAGTGTGAACCCTGTTGTATCTCTATTAAAACCGGTTTAAATTTAAATATTCGACCAAAATTATATTTTATTTAGAGTAGACCGAATCAGTTTTAAAATTTTATAGAAAGAAATATTTATGAAATATATTATTTTCTCAAAATATGTCCAAATGGTTCAAACACCCTGATGATAAGTGAGGAAATATCCATTCAATTTAATTATTTATTAAAATGCCGTTAAAAACACAAAGTAAAAGTTAATTTGTATCGTTGTATTCATCTTTAACCTCTGTTACTTCATTATTGAATCTCTGAAAGAAGTCTTCATTATTTGTCTATTGAATCTCTTTATCCTGCATCTTCAAAAGGCGAAATCTAATGCCATCCATATTAGGTAATTCACACAGTGTTGGGGTTGCTGTCGCAGCAGCTACAGATCCACCCTAATATATTATTTTGGTGTATTTAATTTATTTATTTATATGCACTTATAATGATAACCTGTTCTTTTTCCCCCATACTTCTAATGATCTGTTTTTAGGCTTTTGATATAAACCGTAGGTAGTCAATTACAGATTTATTATATTTATTGACTTTCCCACACCTCTTTATTGACTACATCTCCTTTGCTGACATAAGGATTTCACATCTTGAAGAAGTAAGATAATGTAACATTTTTATGTGGATTATAGCTTCTTTTTCTTTATAGATATGTGTTGTCGCTCCATCTGTATGGCTTGCTTATTCATCTGTCCGTCTTTTTTTAGATTCACCCGTTCCCAAACAGCCCTCGTCTTTTTTTGAGACGTTTCTGAATAACCCTTTTGGAGGGATTATAATAATCCCCTAGGGTAAGCCATACTTCAGTGTTATTTCGTTTTGTTTTCCGCTATGGAGCACATTTATAAATATTATCCGCCTATTGTTTATTTTCAAACAGGTTCTATTCACGGGGCCATTAGATTTCTATTCACGGGCCTACAACCATTCTATTCACGGGCTCTTTGTTTGCCATCATTGGGACATCATTATTCTAGTCACTGGATACTTCTATCCACGGGCCTACAACATTTGTATTTACGGGACATTTTTGAGTTTTTCTTCAAGTGGCTTATCCTTTCTCAAGCTTTCGCTGTTGAACCATTCAGAATCGAACCGAACTCAACATCAGTCACTTGTAGTGCACTTCAAGAGCAACAAAGTTTAGTAACCCCAGATTGTTCTTATTTGCATCCTATTTTTATACACACACTAACCTTCTTGTTATGGTGTGTTATTAAATATAATTATTTGGAATCGTTTAATGTCATTATCGGCAGTTAAAATAATACGAATCTAAATTTAGTTTATAAGCTGAAGGCTGAATTACTTGGTCTCTTAATAAAGTCAATTTTTAAACGTTTTGTTTTTTCCCCCATTGACGACATTTACTCTGACCTTGTCTATTCAAGGAGGGGTCATCACCTCAAGGAGGATTAAAACACAGGAAATTCAGATTGTTGTAGGGGAAACGATTTAGATTGTTCATTTGAGAATAATGCGGTAACCGTTAGATAAAGTAGCTTTCCGTTGAGTAAAAGTGGTGGGGTAGATAGATTAACCAATTAACTGATTAACCTCTTAACACTTTCACTGTAATAGATAGATAGTAGAAATACTAACTGACTAATTTTTCTTTCTATCAGAATTAACCCATTAATCAATTAACCTCGACTGTCCCTTCTAGCTTCTGATTTTCGACGCTGTATTAGATTTCTGATTGCACTTTCTAAATTTAGTGGGTTATTATTGAATCTCTGAAAGAAGTCTTCAATTCTTGTCTATCAAATCTCTTCATCCTGCATCTTCAAAAGGCGAAATCCAATGCCATCCATATTAGGTAATTCACACGGTATCATGATCTCCAAATCTCGTCTTAGGAAAAATTATAGCAGGCGTTGAGCCCCACCGTCGGGAGTTGCTAGAGCCGTTGAGTCAGTGACAGAAAACTGATTTTTGGTTATTGTTCAGTGTACTTATAAATATATATACTATATTAATAATATATATATATATATATATATATTAGGCTGGTTTTAGCGAATAGAGGGGATTTTTTTTTTAAGAAATCTTAACGGGCCAAGGGTCAAAAATGTGCTATGTGATGGAAAAATGTGACTGGCAAGGTTTCAGATCAATCTGACATCGCTAACCCGTGCCACAAAGGCCCTGAAGTTATGAAAAATCAAAGTTTTTGCAAAGAAAAAAATTATTTCAACCCGTTACTCCGTAATCGTTTAAGGTAGTGCCTTCTAGGTAGGTTCATTTTAAAAGCTTTCATTTTGTCTTTAAAAATGATTTGAATACTTTTCCGAGTAAAATAAGGTTGCTTTTAATTATTGTTTCTGGCAGGCTTGTAATGTTATTTTGGGAGAAAGTAAGAATACCTTTCCAATTACAGAAACATCGCATACTCAAAGTTGAAAATTATACAATCATTGAAGAAATCTTCAGAAAACTGGTACACGGAAGAACAAAAGTCAAGAGGAGAAAGTTATTGCATTCACATCCACATTTGATGATCTCTTTGATATAGCAGCGCAAGACGCCCTTTTAAGAATAACGAACCCAGAGGACAGAGAGTTTTTAAATATGCAAAGGAATAAAGGACGTCCAGGAAACATGGGAGATGTTGATCGAAAAATGGCTCGAGCTGAAGAACGGAGAGTAGCGAGAATAGCTAAAATGGGAGAGCTGAAACAGAAATCTCTAAAGAAAAATGTAGGTAAGTGCTCAATATAAATATATATATATTTTTTTAAGTCATTTATACCGGGAACAGCATGGAACCGATTGATTGCATAGCCTTAAATAATATATATATATATATATATATATATATATATATATATATAATATATATTATATATATATATATATTATATATAATATATATATAATATATTACTAAATAAATATATAGATATATATATATTATATATATATATATAATAGTATATATAATATATATATATAATATATATATATATATATATATTTTTATATATATATATATTATTTATATATATATATTATATGATATATAAATAGGGATGTACGATAGTATCGGCAGTATCAGCCTTTTTTTTTGGTATCAGTATCGGTATCGGTATTGGTTAATATGGCCGATACTTCTTACTTTTTGTGTAAAGAATTATGAGAAACTTTCAGATTCAATAACACTATGTAACACAAAAAAATGTTTATTTTTATTTTTTATTGAATCATATATTTTTTTGACGCTGAACACAGAAATGACCTTCATTTTTTTTATCACGATACCTTAAAGTTATTGGCAATATTTAAGTTTTTGGAATTTTAAAGGTTTTTTAATGAGCTTTACACTGTTAGGGTACTTATGCAATTTTGATTTGAAGTTTAAATTTACGAACAGTTTACTTAAAAAGGACTTGAATTCAACAAGATTGCATACTAATATCCCCAAAATAAAAGTCAATGCTTTAATATGCCAAAGCATGGCATACTTTGCATTTAAAATTACTTTGTTCATCGTGTTTTTCTCTTGTGAATAGATTTGACTTCTCTTATCAAAATCCACATATAATCACCCATCATGGCACTATCCCAACGTCCCTGGTATCGCCTTTCCATTGTCTGAATATCCTGGAGAAATCTTTCACCACGTTCTTCACATACATCCCCTAAATTCTCTCGAAAAAAGTCCAAATGCGAGTGTAAATAACGCCTTTAATGACATGCGGCGCCCCATTTTTTTTATAACAATCAAAGAGCATTTTTATCAGCTGTTTTGTAATTTGAATCTTTACAATTTCCTAAAAATCCCTGAACCACATTACGGAATGCACACCATGCATCATTTTCAATTACGCTCATCTTTTCCCTCAGTTTCAAGGATTTAAGCATGTTTCAATGAGCTCATCATCTTCTAGAAAAGAAAAGAGAAAAACCTGCCTTATATATATATAATATATATATATATATATATATATTATATTAGATATATATATTATATATATATATTTATATATATTATATAATATTATATATATATATATATATATATATATATATATATAATATATATTATATATATTATATACACGGTTAGTATAGTAGCTGCTACATATATTGAGGAACATACATTTTTCTTTTATAGTCATGGACTGTTCAATAAAAAACAAGTTAACTGAACAGAAGGGGTGGTGAAGGTATAGGAAGTTTTCATTATGAGGAACTGGGGTTCTGGATGAGGAATATCTGGGTGGAAGAGATTGCCTTTCTTTACCTTTCCATATTTGTAATATTCACTATGCTGATGGCAGTCATCATAGTGATTCGTTGGCTCTCCCCATATTCTGGGAATAGCCAAAGGCATTGCTTTTCTTGTTCCTCTTAGCCACCCTTCTAGGGTTGTTTTACAACTTCCACATATAATGAGGTGCCCAGTGCTTATCTTAATCACCAATAGGCATACCAAAGAAGAGCCTGTACGCTATCCAATACTTGGTTTCCTTCACAATTTTGGTGGAAATGCTTAGAATTAGCATAATATCCACACACATAGCAAAATGAATCTGCCAACGTTTTACACTGTCTACTTGCAATTTTACAAATGCTTTATTATATTATTTACTAATATTCTGAAAATTTATAAAAAGATATTTAAGTTTGTACCTTACCTTCAATTATATCATTGCCCTAGAATGTACGATTTTGCTTATTAATATTATGAATATATATATATATATAAATATATAATATATATATATATATATATATTATATATATAATATATATATATAATATAATATATATATATTATAATATATAATATTATAATATATATATAATATATATATAGTAGGGTGATTTAAAACCTTTGCGGACAAACTCGGAGGCTGATGAGAGCAAACGATAAGGAAACCATTTAGTGTTAAATAACCATATGTGGTATGACGTTGTCGTTTCAAAGTATGAGGATTGAAAGTACACTAGTTTATGGTGTGTGACGCGGTCGCATTTAGGTTACCGACGATTTAGGTACTCAATTTAATGTGTTTGTTGCGTGTGCGTACATGTGTGTACGCTCAACGTCTTCCGAAACACGTGGCAATACCTTACCTTGCCCAATTCATCGTTGTTTCAAGTACAGTGAGGCATCGCATTACGAATGATCACCTACACTCTTCCGAGTTAAAACGACATGATAATGTGTCACGCGTGGCGGCGAACGGAAAGGGCGAAGAGCAGACCTCATTTACCGGGAACGAGTTTCCACGCAGAAATCACCCCACCACACAATGTTTGCTCGCCTTCATCAGCACCTTCGAGATAATGGGACCCTTCGTTCCCGGAGCATTGGTGAGGACCGCGTAATACGAGGACTCCTACGTTTGAAGAAGAGGTGCTTGAGAGAGTTGCCAACGACCTGTCTACTAGCACACGCGCCATTGCCCATGCCCATGGGTTCAAATCAGTCGTCTGTGGTTCGGTCTTGCAGAGCAAAAAGCTTCCATGCATACCACTACAGAAAGTAACAAGGATGGGTGCCAAAGACTCGTACCCGTGTGCGAATTGCTGGGGATGGATTCTGCAAACGGAGCATCGAATAATCCGGCCTTTCCTGCACATGTCTTGTTTAGCGACTCTTTGAGCTGGTTTTTGTTCAACGGAGCTGTCACCGATGGCTACGTCAACAGACAGTAACAGACCCAAATCAAGCCACGAGTATGCTGCCCACGGGAGCCGACCGGAATCCACGACGCAATGTTCATCAGAGTTCACCGAGTGGCGAAATCTTACTGTAGACACATTAGTCGGAAAACCTTTCGGGATCTATCTTGCTGGAACCTGTCATTCATTCCACACCGTTTGGATGGACCTGCCTACCTGCAACTACTCCAGAAAGGACGCTTCCGCAGTCATGGACGACATACCCTTTGCGACCCGCAGAGACATGGTGGTTCCAACCTGATGGCGCTCCCCAGCGTACTTCAGTTACCAAGTACGGGCGCATCTGAATAGAGTCTACACTGACAGAGGGATAGGGAGAGGGGAGGATCTGTTGCGTGCCTGCAGGATCGCCCGACCTCACGCCCCCCAGATTATTTTCTTTGGGGACATGTGAAAGAGTGTTGTGTACATTAAACCCAGTCAACACAGATAGGAACTGATTTCAGCGAATATTCACTTGCGGCTGTGATCAAATCAGACCAACAGTGAGGGCATTAGTAGGTTCTGACAGGCAATGACACTGTTGAGTTAACGAATTGTAATCAGGTTACAGGGCAGGACACTTTGAACACCTCCTTGATTTTCCATAAATAAAATGATTTTCATAAGCAAGCTACCATTGTTTGCTTTACAACCTCGCGTCAAAACACATACGTTGTTTAACAAAATATCTTTATTGTTACCTCTATCAACCCTCGGAGTACACAGATGTACGCACGCACACATACATAACATTCAATAGAATACCCAAAATCTCCGGTTACGAAGTAACGACGCCGTCAAACATCACGTTGTTTATCTTACATCATCCGGAACTTTGAAACGAAGCGTCATACAACATAGTTTATTAAAACATTAAAGTTCCTTATCGTTTGCTCTATCAGCCCTCCGAGTTGTCGCAGAGGTTTTGAATCACCCTATATATATATATATAATATATATATATAATATATATATATATAATATATATTATATATTTAATAATTATTATAATTATTATATTATATATATATATATATATATATATATATATATATATATATATATTGTAAATCGTTCTTAAGCATGCAATCCCCACAAAAAAATAATGGCAATGACTTTTACTCATCGCGATGCGGTAACGACCCTACAAAATTAGAAGATACCAATAATTATTTTATGCCATCGTAACATAAAACTGTCGATGCTAGAAGAAAAAACTAAAAACTATTTGGAATCTGAATAAAAAACCTGTATAAAAAAAAAAAACAATAAAAAAAATCAGAGAACAAAAATATTTTGTTTGTTTATTACATGTGTAATAAACTTGTTTCGAATATAAAAGGTTTTAATGAGGATTTTTAAGCTAGCTGAAACCCAACAAGAATTGCATCTCCGACGGTGAACCACTTCTAGAATTGCATGTAAATGACATAACCGAGGAGCTTGCTCGCGCACAAAAAAAAAAGATTCACAGAAGTGGAAGCCGCATTATCAGCAAACCCTGGCAACAGCACTGATTTAGTGATGATGGTGGCTTTTCAGCAAATAAACCCAGTTCTGAAGATGAAGAGATTTGGATATGTTAGACTTTGATAAGTTCAAGCCAAAATTGCATTAACATCTCATTCACCTTTCAAAGAAATCACACCAAGGAAACCTCATTGAAAAAACTGAGGAGACAGTCAATTCAAGGAGCAAGCATACATTCAAATTTGCAATCCGTGAGAGGAGATGAAGCTCTACGAAAACATAGAGAGTGGCGTCTACAGAAGACAATACCTTTTTTATGTAGGTGTTGATTGAAAATGAGGCCAACTTCACGCATTGATTATCAGTGGTTGCAAGCAATAGTTATAAGTCCCTCCCCATCAGTCGAGGCGAGCGTATTTTTTAGTGTACGGTGCGGAATGTGTAAACACCCAAGGAACAGGCTCTCGGCCAGATGCTAGTGAAAGTCTTTAATGTTTGTGCATCACAATATTTGAGAATTTTTTGAATTTTTGAGTATTTTGAATGATATCTATCTTCATAACAAGCTACCATGTTTGTTTTAAACCTCGCGTCAAAACACATACGTTGTGATTTAACAAAATAACTTTATTGGTTACCTCTAATCACGCCTCGGAGGTACACAGATTTGAGCGCAGCGCACACAGGTACATACATTAGACATCCCAAAATCTCCGGTTACGACAGTCAACGCACGCGTCAAAACATACGTGGTTTATCTTACAATCATCCTAACTTTTGAAACGAAGAGTCATTACAACATGGTTATTTAACAATAAATGTTTGTTGTTCCTTTTCGTTTGCTCTATCAGCCCTCCAAGTTTGTCGCAGAGGTTTTGAAAATCACCCTATACACGATATATATATATATAAAATATAACATATATAATATTATATATATATAATAATTACGTATATATTATTATTATTTATATATTATATATACTATATATTACCGATATATATTTATTAAATCAGTTCTTAAGCATGCAATCCCCACAAAAAATTAATGGCAACTGACTTTTACTCATCGCGATTGCCGGTAACGACCCTACAAAAATGAGAAGATGCCAATAATTATTTATGCCATCGTAACATAAAACGGTCGATGGCTAGGAAAAAACTAAAAAACGTATTTGGAATCTGAATAAAAAACTGTATAAAAAAAAAAACAATAAAAAAAAAAAATCAGAAGAAACAAAAACATTAATTTTTTTTTGTTACATATAGTGTTATTGACTCTGAAAGTTTCTCATAATTCTACGGTTTCTAAGAGGATTCTTAAAGCTAGCTGAAAAACCCCACAAGAATGGCATCTCGACACGGTGAGCCACTTCCAGAAATGCATTTAAAATGAACTAACGATGGAGCTGGCTCGCATCACAAAAAAAAAAAAGAAGTGGAAGCACGCCTATTATCAGCAACCCCTACGGCCAACAGTCACTGATAGTGATTGATGGTGGCTTTTCAGCAAATAAACTTTCTGAACATGACAGGGATTGTGGATTATGTTAGACGTTGATAAGCGTTTCATGATCTCCGAAATTTGGCATTGACATTCATTCACCTCAAAGAAAGCATCTCAACAGGAACCTCATCGAAAAAAACGAAGAGACAGTCATCAAATAGCAAAGATAATTCAAATTTGCAATCTGTGAAAGAGGAGAATGAAAGCTCTACGAAAACATAGAGATGCTGTCTACAGAAGAGAATCTTTTATGTGGTTTGATGAAAATGAGCCAACGTTCCCATTATTATCAGTGGTTGCAAAGCAAATATTTATAAGTCCCTCCCTCATCAGTCGAGACCGCGAGCGTACTTTTAGTGTAGGTGGGAATGTAACACCCAAGAAAGTAATACGAGCTCCAAGTACTAGTGAAAAGCTTTAATGTTTTTTCATCACAATTTTTGATATTTTGAATTCTTGAATATTGAATTAAATCTATCTTTATCTTAAAAGGAGGGATATTATCTGATTATGTCATGTTTGAATGAATAGGCCCTTTTATCTATTTTTCAGGTGTATTTCAAGCACTGATTATTTTGAGGTCGATCTTGTTTAATTTGATTTTTTTCCTTTTTTAGCTAGTAAAGAATCTTCTTGTAAATTGAATAATGTTAAAACATAAAAGCTTTGAAGCTAAACTTTGTTAATACTTACTGGAGAATGGAAATGGAATATTTGCATATAAAACACAAACATAAAAGAGTTATAAATTATATATTTGATTATTTATTCCTTAAAAATACTATTTAATTTAAAAATAGAAATTTAGCTTGTGGACATAACTATATTGAATAATTATTACTAATTACTTGGTTAGTACAGAGTATGCCATCCTGCGATGTTTGCCTACGCACGAAAACACACATGTTCTATTTATTTACTGTGTATTTATTATATTAATGTAAAGTACGTATTGGTACCTAACAAAAAAATAGAGTATCGGAGTCGGCCTCTTTTCTGTTTTTTCTGTGTTGTAAATATAATACTTTTATTATGAATATTATTAATATATACCTATATATATATATATATAATATATATAGTATATATATAAACTATATATCTATTTTTTATACATATTATTAATAATATATATATTTATATATAATATTTATATATATTATATATATATATAAATGATATTTATATTAAATATTATAATATATATCAATTTATTATACTACTATATATATAAAACCTCATCTATACCTATACCTTATATATATATTATTAATAATATATATTACTATTTTCTATTATTATTATATATATATTCCTACTACTACTATAATATAATATAATAAGTAGTAAGCTTGACATTTTATAATTCTCCTCATCTCATCAATTGAAAATAATTGAATCTGAAACTAAATATGTTTTTACAGAAGAAGAAAAAGACGAATTAGAACTTTCATCATCTACCTGTGACTCAGGCGGCAGTGACGTGGAAGAGAGACACCGTAACCAATGGACTTGGGGGATCAAGTCCTTCAGGAATCTTTGACCGAAGGTGATAATGGAACAAGAAGTCCTGAAAATAAGAAAAGAAGCGTAACCGAGGAAGTAATGAAATAATTACTGAAAAACTTGCAAAGTTACTAGATAGGTGCAATATTTCGGACATAAACGTAGGGAGGATTATATTAGCCACTGCTGAAGCCCTAAATTGTAAAATAGAAAAACTAGTCTTAAGTAGAAGTACTATTAGATACCGTAAATTAATGTACCGTAAATCTAGAGCAGCAAAAATTAAAGACCATTTTAAGAACTCAGACCTTGTAGGTGCTGTTTTGCACTGGGAAGCAAAGCTATTCCCAAACCTTCTACAAAAACGGTTGGCAATTTAGATCAGTTGTGGAGATGGGGAACAATTATTAGGTTACCAGCATTGGTAAATAATAAAGGGGTGACTCAATCCGAAGCCGTTTGTGAAGCTCTTGATGAATGGGGTATGAGTGAAAAGTTTGATGCCATTTGTTTTGACACCACACCTGTAAATGACAGCGACTAAAGACGTGTTACCATTAGTTCGAACAAGCGAGCTTGGAAGAAAAAGTTTTACAGTTTGGTTTGTAGCACCATATCTGGGAGGTGTGTTATAGAAGGCAAGTGATTTGATTTAAAATGGAATAAGTCAGTTTTCTTCAACCCGATGTGTTCAAGAAATTTCAAAACCGCTGGTCGAACATAGAGCAATCTAAATACAAAGTTGGTATTAAGAACGAAACTGTTAAAACAGTAAAAGAAATAGAAGAAAATGTTTCTTCTTTTCTTCTTTCACAGTTGAAAGAGTTACAACCTCGCGATGATTATCTGGAATTCATAAAATTATGATTAATCTTCTTAGGTAAAATTTCCCAGAGTGAAGTACATTTTAGAACACAAGGTGCTCTCCGTCACACCAGATGGAGGGAAAAAACCATCTATTCCTTGAAAGTATTTATTTTTAGAGAACAAATTATTTTGCCAGATAGAAATTTCAACGCAATGATGGATATTTATTTATTTTTAATAATCATTTATGCTAGCATGTGGTTCCGAGCACCTAATGCAGTGATGGCTCCTAATGAAGATTTAAAATTTATCAAGAACATTATTAAATACCGTCAGATAGATCAAGGTATCTCAGAAAAAGCTCTAGATAAATATTAAAATCACCTGTTGTACTTAAACACAGAACTGGTTTGCTTTAGTTTATTTGATCAAAAGGTATTGAGAAATGTAAAAGGAAAAACGGATGGAAAAAAACTCTCTTATTATAATATTGTTGAACCCGATGATTATGATGGAACAGTAAGAGTTCAAATCCGTATGGAAGCAGCAGAAAAATGATTCAAGGAAGATAATACTGATCTTGATTATTTTGTCTCAGAACAGAGCTTGGCCTTTTTTCAGCTTTTCATGGTACCCACGATTTCTACGAGATACACGGATCCAGACGCCTGCTTGAAAATTTACAATACATTTAAAAATGCCAAAAAGATAGTCGGAAAATTTAAAGGTTTTAAAATGATACAGCTAGAGAATGATGGGTGAACAAATTGTATACAACATGTCTCAATCAATAGTGTCAACAAGAAGATGAGGAGCAAGAAGCAGTATCTTCTTTCATGGTTAAGCACGAAGTCGGCCCGTTTGCATTATCCGACGAATCGAAAGCTACGCTTTCAAACATCTAGTTGCAATATTGATAGGTTTATTGTCTTGCATTAAGATGTTCTACTAAATAAATATAATTAATAAATTTTGATATTTCATAATTTCCCTGTTAAAGACTCATTTTTTATTTCACTTCAATTATTTTATAAATTTTAACGGGTTAAATATATGTCATTCCTTAAGGTCAATAAAAATGTTTTTACTGAAGACTAGTTTTAACCCTTCTTCATGCCTCAGGTTCAATGAATAAAACAAAATTTAAATATACAAAAAATCTTCTATGACTTACACGTATTCTATAAGTGTCATAATATGGATGGCAGACTCAGACTGAAGCTACTAAATTGAAGTTTTCTCGAAAACTTTTAATTTGACAAGGAAAGGTGTCTAATTCAAGCTCAGCGAAAAAAAGTAAAATCTTGAACATCTCAGTTCAATTAGAAGGCAGTACCTTAAACTGTTACGGGAATTAACAGGGGGGAAAACGGGTGATTTTCATAGACTTTAGGGCATGTTGTGGGCAGGCGCGGCAGTTAGCGATGTCCAATATAGAGCTAAAAACCTTTGCTCAATGTTGGTTTTTCACACCGATAGCATCATTTTGACCTTGGCCCGAATGAAAATAGAAAATTGCACTCTATCTTAAAAACCAGTTGCTCAAGTTATGACATTATATATATAATATATCATATTATTATTATAATATATATATTAAGATATATAATATATAATATATATATATTATACTAATATACTATACTAATTTGCTATACATATAATTTATTATTATTATTCTTGATTTTTTTTATATACTATATAAAATATTATATAAATATATTATATTATATAATATATTAATATATATATATAATATATATTATAAATAAATATATGTATAATCAATGTTAAAGTATTTTCTATATTGAATATATTATAAATTATCAAAAATTTAACTTTTTTAAAAAGAACCTTTTTTTTAATCCTAAAAAAAGATCGTATATCCAATCAAATAAGCAGACTTTATGTTGTATATGTTAAAAGAAGAAATTCTCAGTTTATTAAGTAGGATTACTGGCGTTTTAAAAATGAGGTGGGGGGAATTTTTATTTCTAACACCTTATAACTTATTTTTAAAAATTGTAGTACCAACCATTATATATTCTATTCTTGCCTCTTTTAGATCTATAAAATTCCCTTTTTAAAATGCATTTTGAATTTTGGATCTTGCATTAAGTAGAACCAAATTAAGCAGTCTTTGAAAGAACGTGCGCACGAATCGACGGAAACCCCCACAACATTGACGGGGATGTTTGCAGCCCTACTCAAAATGGAAAATATTTTTAGGAAAGTGAGTTTTGTGCCAAAATGAGGTTGTATACCAAATTTCATTAACAATCGGCCAGGGGGTTGGGTGCAAGTCACCGCTTGATTTTCAGGGAGAGAGTGCATCGGAATGGATGTTAAACCTTAACATGTTTCTTGTTCATTAAAGATAATATATTACTTATCCAGCTATAAAAAACCAGGTGCGCACGTTCGAAGACAAATCGTGCTTACACTTATAATTATAACTATGACAAGTTCTAGTATCCACTTTACTCTTAAATGCAAAATTATATTACCTCCTATATTGTAGTTATTTTTTAATGAGGTTAACTCTCGCTTCAACGCAGAGTTCTGCACAGTAATTCTGCAGTCTTCATTGCTCAGCCTGAAATTCTACTGAAGATATTAGAAATGGTTGACCTTGACCAGTTAGTGATACTATGAGCAAATTATATCCGCGTCCATAGATATATTGTTCCATACTCAATCATTGAATTAAGGTTAGTTGAATGGTTAGATTTTTTCCAGTTAATTCACCTTAATAGCCTTCCATTTACTTCTTCACTCACTTGTCCGTCCACACAGTTGATTTCCCATAATTGTTAAGATTTACGGGACTGGTGGTGATATTCCTGGCGCATATCTTTGCATAAGAGCCTGAGCAAAATATTTTATTTTCACTCACATGAAATGGTAAATTAGAAGAAAAAAGAAAATTTAGCTATATCCAAATCATTAATTTGTTTCTTTTTGCGTCATGAGTTGTCTTTAATATATATGAACTCCATATTCTCATTGCTATAAGGAAGACTTGATGTTTCATTTCCGGAGTGTGGAAGAAAGTAGAAGAGTTGATGTAACTGGCATCTCATACAACGTCTTGCTTACAGTCTGCCCGATTGAACCTTATAGTTTTATCTACAGAGGCCCCATGATGGAATAAAATTACTTTACCTCGATAGTAAAACACTGCTAACTCCTTGTGTCATTGTGTTTCACTAAGGTCTTCTGTTAAATTTTTCTTTTTGTGAATAATTACACATTTAATCAAATGTGCTTTATATTTTTCCAATTCGGTCGCTTATTAATGCAAAGCAATGCTTGCATTCCACTTTTCCTTTTTGTTCACTTGTTAAAATATTAACCTCTGTCCATTCTATTGCTTTAGAGGACCACCAGTGTAAACTTCGTGGCATATTGCTGTATTAAAATTATAAGTATATATATCTATATATGAACCCAATAATACCAACTGTTTTATAAGAGAACATAAAATAGTAACCATTCCCCCGATTGTAACCTTCATTATATATACTAAAAATTATTTTTATTTATAAATATATATATATTTATATATATATATGACTCAGTATAATATAATATATATATAGCAATATATTATATAATATAACATAATATATATATATATATATACATATGATATATATATCCACCTATATACCTTATATTATAATTATTTTGATATATATATATATATATTTTGAAGGAATAGAAGAAATGTAGCAGTGAAAATTATTATTACTGGAAGTTTTCAGTATAGGTCAAGTAGCCAATTAACCATAGCCAAAATTCCATGGCCTTTGGATTTTTTTTTTTATTTTTTACCAAATGCCGCTTTTTGGAACCTGTCAGCGCTTACCCATAGAACGATTTTCCGCATTTCTCAAATTAATAATACCATACTTCAGCATCAGTGCACCTAAAATAATCTCATACAGAAACAAACGGATGAAACACACAAACACAAAGTAGACGCCTTGTCCCACATCCCGCTCTGTTGTCACCATCCTTCCCTCAGAAAAGATGCGATAATTACTAATTCATAATACACACTTACCTTTATTTCATAAATGTCCCTCCCAGATAAACAATGAGACAATCATCTTACTAATTGCTCTAATTTACAGAACACTAAACCACAACTTGAAACAATTCACTTTAAGAGATTCTCTGGGCCTGGCGTAACAGTCGGTGGTGACAGTCTACTGAGAGTGCCACTTCTTCTAGAGAGGGGTCAAGCAGGGACCGGCAAGAGCGAGTGAAGAAGAATATATCTATTACCGATATATATATATATATATATATATATAATTATATTCTAAGCAAAAGTCGTAATTTAATAAATATTATATATATATATATATATATATTTATATTATATATATATAGATATATTATTATATTATGATGGGGACTCATGAAATTTTGGGACGATTATGAAATTTTACCGATGACGATTATAGTAAATTTTGACGTTGACGACGCTTTTGCGATGACGATGACGATTATTTGAAAAAATATAATTAAAAAAAAAATTTCCTCTTCTCTCTCTCTCTCCTCTCTTCTCTCTCTTCTCTCATATATAGATATATATAATATATAGACTATATTATATAATATTAGTATATATTATAATATAATATTATATATTAATATATAATTTATACCATATATTAATATATATATATATTAAATATTATCTATATTATATATAAATATATAAATATATATAATAATATAATAGGTTATATAATGTGATTATACTTATACAGAGGCGTGATAGGACACGCTGTTCAACATTTCAATACTCCAGATATTAAAGATCAAATATTTTTTGATTCCTTAAGTCTCTTAATTAATAATAATAATAAAATAATAATAAATAATAATATAATATATATAATAATTAATAATAATAATATAGTTTTATAATAATAATACTAATTAATCCACACAATAATTAATAATTAATCGATAATAATAATTAATAAAGTAATAATAATAATATATAATAAGTGAATAATAATAATAATTAGATGAGATATGAAAAGTATTACTTAATGGAAATGACGGAGACATGCGCTGTGGTCCGATAAGATTTCGCTTAAGGTCAACGTTGCTGGGTTCGTGCATATATGTAGTAAAATAGTTTGACCAAGGGACTCTAAATTAAGGTTTCCAAAGTCTTGCAGATGATAGCACATTAATACTACTCTTCAGTTAGGAATAATGATGGATGTATTAAATATTTAAAAAGACTAAGCGGTAGGATACTGTATACGTTGATGGGGGACAGCAATGTTTCTATTCAGTCTTCAATCTATAATCTTTCTTCTTCTCCTCCATAAACCATGAATTCAATCAGTCTTTTTGTATATCATGGCCAATTTCTAGGCTGATGACATTGCCCTATTGGGTGCGTGACACTTAAAATTCTCTGTTTTCCAATCACTACTCTGCCAATTTTCATGTCAGCTAGAAATCGTTGCAGGGATACTCTTCGACGAGAGTAGTAACCAGTACGAGATACGTGACTGCTAACTTTCCTTTGGTTACTCCTACTGACAAATCTTCTGGCCTACTAGCCCTAAATATTCTAGCAAAACTTCTTAAATCTCCCTCTTCCCTCTCTTATGGTTCTGAGTTGTTCATTCTGCCAACTGAAAAGGCCAATCTCTTTAGTCCTCCATATTTGTTCCACAAGCTCAAAACCTAGACGCTTCTGGTCATTATACTGCTCTCCTCCCTCCATTCTCCCCTCAGGTGTCTATGCCTCGTTTACCTGTGATTACATTTGATACGTGGGTGCATAGCCCCTGAAATCTTATGAAGGATAGGTAAGAGTGGTTAGCCCAGATGGCATTCCTCCACCAAGTTTGAGGGCAGTGGTTCTTCCGTGCATCCCCGTCCCCTCGTTTCAACTATACTCTCTAATGTCTCGAAGACTAAGCCGACTTTCCCTCAGTTTGGAAGCACGACATGTCCAACCTATTCAGAAAAAAAGGAAGCCGCTCTTGTCCTTCTAACTATCGCCCATTAGCTCTCACTTGTATTCTACTAAGATCTTTTAAACCGCTCTCTCAACTGTTCACTTCTTGATTTATCATAGGAAACGTCATTCCTTCTTTCCGATAGCCAGTACGGCTCTTCAGCGCTCCTAGTTTTAAAATACAAAATTATACTTTCTGTTTTAAAGTATTTAGGGTTTCCGCACTTAGGAACTACGTGGAGACTTGCGTGGTGGCGCTTGACGATATCCAAAAGCATTTTGTTACCGATCTGGCACGCCGTCACTTTGCTCCCAAGCTCCCCTCAATTTGGGTTTACCTCTTTCTCTTTGCTTGATTTATGTCTAGCTATTAGTTCTAATCTCTAAATATCGCCTGTGTTGATGGCTGATTGCTTCTTCATTTTCTGCAATGATGGTGTCTCAGGTTCATGCTTCTATCTCCTACTTTATTCTACTTTTCATGTAATGAATCTTCTCACTGTACATCTACCTCTATTATTACTTCATATACCATGCACTTTCAACTCTCATTCTTCTAAACTCAATTTCAGTTTGCGACCTTATTTACATTCTAGAATTGCGCCTCTGTCTTTAATCTTCCAGGCTATTTTTCTATCTGGATAGAATAGAACTTTCCAGATGTGTCGTCTCAACCTTGTGAAATTAAATATCTTAAAAACCAACTTCTGAAGAATCCCTTTTCTAAAAGTATTCTAAACTTATCCTATCTCTTTCGGACGTTCTTCGTCTCTCCTGTTGACAATATAAATCATTCCTTGGCCTTAACATAAACAAAAAAATGACTTCTTGGAAACCTCATGTCACAACGGTTGCTAGGGCGGCCTTCAAAGAAACTGGGAGTTTCTGTTTAGACTGCGAGGATGTTTTTTTCTCTTCTCAAGTGTGGTTGCTTCCAGCTATACAAGGGTTCTCATCCGCCCTTGTATGGAGCTTCTCTTCTCATATCTTGTGGAAGGGGAGGCTCTGGGCTTCACCCCGGCTTTTGGTTAGGGTCGAATACAAAGGCCACTAAGGCTTATTAACTTATTCTTTTGGTGTTTACTTTAGTCTCTATTTATAGGACCCCAGCGGCGATAGTGCTCGAGGAACTTATTATTGCCGTCTACCCACACCTTTACGGACGGACCCTCGTAGCACAAGGATTGCATGTACTGTGTTGATACTGTGTTGACTAATTGGTAACTACCAGGGGCTAGATTCGTGTGGTGCTTCCTCCCTTTCCCGCCACCTCTGATTCTGTTTGGATTCTTTTCAAATCTTGCTGTATGTCTGCTGAAATATAAGTGACTTCCTTCACTTTAAAGCCTGCGTCGTATCTCAATCTGCGTAATTCTGATCTAATGGGTGAACATTTTGAGCGCTACTAACACCCCCTCCTTGAATAGGCTCTGAGATCTGTGAGTGGGATGGTGACACTGTAAAAAAATCCTTTAGAGTGGCAACTGATGGAAATGAACTAAATCCCCTACTCCACCCCATCCAAAACATCATTTTTCAGATTATCCCAGAAAAACTGCACTCTTCAAAATTACTCTCAGATGGACCATATGTCGCACCACACATACTTTTTACTTATTCAAACTTGAAATTTAACCTTTAGAATTTCAGCATTCACACACACAAATCTACCATAGCTCATCTGACCCTAAGTCACTCTTCAGAATTGCAAATCTTTCTATTCCCCTCTCATTCCTGTTCCACACCAACACAAACAACATTTCAACACCCACAGCACTGCATGTCACCGTTTCCTTCGCATCTTTGTGTTTTCTAGTCACAGCTAGCAAAATCAAATTTGCCCTTTCTAAATGTACGAGCTCCTTTCACCTCTCTCCTCAACACTTTATTCCTCTTACGATTTCCATGGTATCCATACGGAGTTCGACTACATTTTCGCAGAGAAAATAGGACGCCGATGACGGCGGTCACGACCCTTCTCTGAGCCATCATTAGGGCATTCCTGGCAAAAGGTAAGTGGTACGTGCCAGCCAACCCAACTGACCAGCCAATCACTCTAGTTGCACCTTCCCTCTTACGACCACTGTCAGGACACTCACAGTACTCGGCATTTTTCCCCCCACACATAGGGATGAGTCTTAAGATGTTGTCTATAAAGAGGTGGTTGTGGACTTATAAGTATGTGTAATATGAATACTGGGATAAAAAGATTATGTCTCTAGATGTTCTGGGAGAATGAGTGTGATATGAACGCACAGATCAGAAAAGGCGTTAACCATTAGGCACTAGGAATGTCTACATACCTATACATCACAACTCGAGGTTATTATTATATATATATATACTATATAAAGTTCGTAGTATATCACTAATATATATATAATAGGCATAATTTATACTCTATATATATTTATAATATAATAATATATAATTATTAGGTATTTATACTCTACTAATTATAAATATATGGATACTTATAATATATATATATTATATATATATGCGAAAGGGAATTTAAGCTATTATCGCTATATATATATATATATATGTATCTGTAATTCAATGTACCCTAAGTGCTTGAGGATATATACAACAGGACACATTTAAAACACATTTTTAATTATTAAAAACATTAAAAAACTGAATTGGCAATAGACGAGCTTTCGTTATAATAACCCGGTCTAGTTCTTATTAAAATAAAATAAAAAGCAGAAAACTTCTCAATATCAAGCAATTATGAAAAAGTTAGTGATTAGTGGCTAGTCGAATTAACAGACTTTTTAGTAGAAAGTGAAATGTTCATAAATTCGTTTTGACTCAGTCGATCCTTCACTTTCTTCAGGAGCATCTATTTATAATTGGAAAATAGTAGAGCAAAAGGCTTCGACATTTTTTTATTTATATTTTGAGACTTTGTGACGGTTCTGTCATTTATTGAGATTTGATTTGCGTGGCTTTTTGTTAATCCTTATGTGTGTAAGAGCTGAATTTTCATAATGTGTATCGAGGTCATGTTTGTGTTGGTTTTTCCTGCGTGTGAAGTCTATTTTCACCGTAATAGTTACTATTGCAGCGGTGTATTCAGGGATTTGTTATATGACAGGGGGGATGCTAGTTTTGTTTGGGGGTTTTAGCTACTTTCTATATTATAAACTCAACAACAACTCAAGACAACATACAACAAAAACCCACCTCCCTATACCACACATTAACACAACACGTTGAGAAACATAAGAGATTTTTACCCAAAAATATATGTTCGATTC
Source organism: Trachelipus rathkii (assembly GCA_015478945.1). NCBI lineage: Eukaryota > Metazoa > Arthropoda > Malacostraca > Isopoda > Trachelipodidae > Trachelipus > Trachelipus rathkii. Next base: position 69,106 of record JABUQX010023299.1, on the reverse strand, counting down.
TTACAAATAATATATTCTTAATTCAGAAATAGTGTTAAAATACCCCCCAAACAAAATACTAGCAATCCCCCGGCTGTCTATTACAAGATCCCCACTGCAAACACCTGCCAAGTTAGATAAGCTATTACGGTCAACTATTAGGATATCACACGCAGGAAAAAACAACACAAACATGACCTCGATAACAACTTCATTACATGAAAATTCAGCTCAGTTTACACCCCTTAACGATTACAAAAACCCACCAAACATCAATCTCAAATAATCATGACAAACATAGAAAATATCCAAAATAACAATAAAATTGAAAATATCTCGGGAAAAAGCCTTTGTCTCTACAATTTCCCCAATTATAATAGATGCTCTGGGAGTGCCGGATTCGACTCGATTCTACAACGAATTAATATGAAACTTTTCATCCTTTCTACTCAAAACGTTCTGTTATCGACAACCAACCGATCAATAAATTATTCATATTTCAAATATTAAAAAAAGTTTTTGCTTTTATTGAGAATTTAGATAGACTTGAAAAAGGTTATGATAACAGCAGCTCCGATATCAAGTAATCTGATTTTAATGTTTTTGTTAAATAATTAAAAACTCATGTTTTAAACATTGTGTCTGTATGTAATATAATCCTCAAAGCACTTATTGAACTTCCTTCCAAGACTAGCGCGATTACTTGCATATAGATTTATAAATTTTATAATATATTTATATAAGTACATATATTACTTAGTATAAATAATAATAATATATTATAGTATATAATATATAGGTATATATATTATACTGTATGTGGGTTTATTTTACTATCCAAACCAAAATTTGAGTTCTAATATATCCAAAAATTCTAATTTCGTTAACTAATTACGCCCAATTCAAAGGCAGGAAATTTTTCTTTGACTATGACGATTGAGAAAAAAAGTATGCCACGTTTTTTGTGCCGGATAGAACGATGACGATGACGATTAATCACCCCACAATATGCACCTAATAATGTAATATAATAATTAAATTATATAATATTATATATATTATTACATTATTTATAACTCACATGCTATTTATACACAATTTATATACTACATAATATAATGGTATATAATATATATTATTATATTATATATATTATAATATATATATTTATATATATTGAGTATAAATAACCTCAGCAAAGTAAATGATATATATATTCTATATATGTGTTTATATATATATTTATAACTATAATAATATTATATATATATATATATATATACCCTTTTAAATATAATATTTACTACTAATATTTTTAATATATACCTTATTTTATTATAAATATATTTTACAGTTATCAACACCGCTCACGGCAAAAGCCCTAATTCAAGGGAGGGGTGTTGCACTCAGATAAAATTTCAACTATACGCAAATAGCGCAGATGAGCACATTTTATTGCGGGACCTTAAAGTAATGAAGCATTAAAGTTGTAGTAGGAAAACAGAAGATGAAGAGAATTCCACAAAACAGAGGGCAGGGAAAGAAGGAGGCGCCGCAGCGAAATAGTCTGGAGTTACCAATATCAACACAAAAACTCAGTCCGACCACAGCACCCCTATGATGCTACGAGGCGTCTTAAACTGGATGTGGCGCATATGGAAAGTTCCTCGGCACCTGCCTCTACATGTACCATATCCCCATATAGAAAAAAAGAGATAAAGCACCCAACATCGCGCCCGCAAAGAGATAGAGGGTCATGTGAACTAGAAAATACAGGAGGACAGTATTATAAGTCTTTTTGCCTTATGACTGATTCCACGCTATCCAAAAGACCGGGTGAAACCATAGCACCCCCAGATAGATATGAGAGCAGTACTCCTTACAAGAGCGGATGAACCCTTGTAATAAACTGGAGTAAACTGTGAAGAGAAAAAAACGTACGCAGATGTCCAAACGATCTTCACATCCCAGTTTTCTTTTGAGGCACGAAACTCCACAAGCCATTGTGATGTTGAGGTTTCAAGACATTTTTTTGTTTATGTTAAGGCAAAGGAATGTTTATAATTGTCAACAGGAGATGACGAGAAGAACCGTCGAATAGAAGATAGGAAAGTTAGAAGGTGTGCTATGACAGGGATTATTAGTTAGAGTGGGTTTTTAAAAGAATTATAATTTCACCCTAATGGTTGCGACGACCCACCTCGGAAATTCTATCCAGATCAGCGAGAATGGAAATCGGAAAGATTTAAGACGAGTGGCAATTCTAGAAATAAAAGGTAGGCAGAATTGAAATTGAAGTTTGAAGAATGATATGGGTCGGAGTCATCGCGTGCATATGAGTGGATTCAGTGCTAGAGTGGCCAGTACGTAAAAAAAAAAAAAAAAATGATCATTAATGATAGCGACGGAATAAGGCTAGTGAGAATAAGACTATAGACCCCTGAGGAACACCCACTATTGAAAGAAAAAGATAAGGTCGCACCCATCAACAACAGTAGATATTGTGCGAGATTGAAAGGAGGATAGTTCTAGAATATAAGTTAAGCAAAAGAGAAGGGAGGAATCTCACAAAGGAGAGGAGCTTGTAGTAGCGTTGACGCGGTGCCATATATCCCGGTAAATGCTATTGGATATGTCATAGCGCACCAACCAGTCTACCCTCCGTAAATTACCTAAGAGAGTGGGAAACCATAAATCTCGTTAGATAGGAAGTTATATCACCTATGTAGACCTTCGAGTCGCGAAAGCGCGTACTGGCGATACGGAAAGAAGGGAATGAGATTCCATATAATAAATAATATATATTATACATATATATATTACTACTACTATAATATTAATAACTTTATATTTGCCCACCTTTAATATATATATATATATATATAATATATTATATATATATATATATATATATATTATATATATATAATATATATATATATATTATATATATTATTATATATATAACGTATATAATAGATAATATATAATATTATATATATATATATATATATATGTAATATATAATAATTATTATAATATATATTATATTAATAGTTAAATATATATAATATAACATTAATATAATATAAGTATATAATATATATATAACTAGTATATATATATTATATATTCTATATATATATACTATACACTACTTAGGATATAATATATACCAGTATATTTATTACTTCCTTACTACCTATATATATATAATTATCATTATTACTACTATTATATATTCATTATTCTCATACTAAATATACCCTTAATATATTATATATATATATATGATATATATATATATATATATATAATAAATAATTATACATAGTAGTAGTATATACTCTATATATATATTATTTTTTTTTTATTATTAATTAGAAAAAATAATCTTGCCAAATTTCACTCTGGTTTTTTCAGGTTTGATCTGAATAATCCCAGGTGTGTTGGGCTATATCAATAAAATCCGCTTTTTTACTTACCCTGATTAAAATTCATGTGTGTGTGTTCACATATTCCATTTAAGTAAAAATACAAGTCTCCTTTTAATTTGGGCAACCCTTATGTATTCTGGAGAGAGAAATTTCTATTTATATAAATTAAAATTTTGAAAAAATTATTTATTATTATTATTATTATTATTATTATTATTATTATTATTATTATTATTATTATTATTATTATTATTATTATTATTATTATTTTATTTGTTTATTTATTTATTTAATTTATTTATTTATTTATTATTTATTATTACCGGTATTTATTATTATTATTATTATTATTATTGTTATTATTATTATTATTATTATTATTATTATTATTATTATTATTATTATTATTATTATTATTATTATTATTATTATTATTATTAATATTATTATTATTAGGACTCTTCTTTGGTGACCAGTTCAAGTTGTTTGCCTTCAGTTGGTAACACTGGCATGCTTGTTACAGAGTTTGGAATATTTTCTAGTTTGGATCCAGATGGAAGTGGGTGAGTATCCTAAGGTTTTTCTGCATTTATCATTTCTGTTTATAGTATGAATTTTTTTATTTTTAACTTAATGGAATCACTTTATATCATTGGTTAAAATAGGCTGAATTAAGATATTGGAAATATATCACTGGTTAACGGTGCTTTCCTCTTAACAAGTTTCTTAAGGGATATGAATTAAAATAAAAGTTTTAATATAATATTTTCAACAATAATTTAAACTAAATTGAAAAATGTATCAACTTTGTACCAATATTGAGTTAAAAATAGAAAGTAGAAAAATTGAAAGATAGAATAGAAATATTTTCTTGATAATCAAGAAAATATTTGGATATAAAAGTATATAATAAAAATGAGTATTTGCCTAATCATGAAGATCCAGAATTAACTAACAGAAACACAAAGTAATGCTGATAATAAAATAAGTTTATAAATGTAAAAAAATCCTTATGAGCAAATTGAAACATCAAAACAGTATAGTAATAACTGTATACTATTACCTATGCATGCTATCTATCAAACTAATCTAATCTAACCTAATCTAATCTATATCTATCTATATCCGTCCTTCCCTCCCATCCATCCATCCATCCGTCCGTCCGTCCGTCCGTCCGTCCGTCCGTCCGTCCGTCTGTCCCCTCCATCCATCCATATTCATCCATCCATATTCATCCATCCATATCCATATCCATATCCATATCCGTCCATATCCATCCATATCCATATCCATATCCATATCCGTCCATATCCATCCATATCCATACATCCATCCATATCAATCCATCCATCCATCCATCCATCCATCCATCCATCCATCCATCCATCCATCCATCCATCCATCCATCCGTGAGACAAGGATGTGTTACGTCTGTTTGGTTATTTGATATGTATATGGATTGGGTGACGAAAAAAATTAAGAGGTACTGGTGATTGGGGATTGTGTTTGATTGATGGAGAATGCAAGAGAGTGGAGGGTGGCCTGCTTATTAATAAGTATGCAGATGATTTGGTTTTCTGTGTTGAATCTGAAGAGTTTGAAAGATTGGCAGGATGTGTAAAGGAGAGTTGAAAGTAAATATGAGAATAGGGGAAGGTTATGTAGTTAGTGAGGTGTGGCTGCAGTGTGGAGTAGAGTGAGTTGAAAGAATCGCTTTGCAAGTACACACTTCTCCAACAGCTTCAAAAGTTGGCATATTTGCATGCTGAGTCAATGAAAAATTAATGAAAAAATCATATGTTGGGTCTTCAGTTCGCGCAAATTCAAAATTTATAACAGGTAATTACACACAATCAGGCAGTTGTTTGCCGATTTTCTCAGAGAATTACGATAGTCCCGCTGCCTCTTCATCAAAGTATCCAAACAAATGCCTGAATGGTAGTTCGTTGAAGTAAAGTAAGAAAATGAACCATTGGGCCTTGAATTTTAACCTCTTATGTTGCGGATAACACTATTTTTCCACCCTGTGTTTACCAAAATGCTTCCAGTTCACTAATGTCAATATCATTAACTTCCAGGTACTTGAGTAAGAAAATGGCTTTTTCACTATCAGTCCTACTTGCCAGTGTGAAGTGACTGACCTATTGCCCACAGGCTCATGAATCACGCTAATGTGTTCCTCTTTCCTTACTCTTCTGCATATCTTAACTCCTATCTTTTCTTGAAGATAGTGTTACCTTTTCTACCATCAAAGTATATTCCCTTTGTTACTATGGGCTGGTCCATATATTGCCCTTATGCCTGTCGTGTCTTCTGTTTTTCTCTTATATTGCATTTATCGATCACTAGCTACGTATCTTTTTCAGCAATCATTCCAAGATCATGCAAAACGGTGGAAGCGATAGCAGCTATAGCTCTGTCAGAAACACCAAATCTATCACTAATTAAAGCAGAAGACGTTAATTTCAACTTTATTTGAGACGTAGAAGAAATGACACCCATCAAATTAAGTTTCTTCTTCGTGCAGAGATTCTTGGTAGTCCACATCACTAGTGTCATTGTCAACGCAACAGGTTTCTTGCAATTCTCGTCATTCTCTATCCTTGTCTTTTCTTAAGTTTCTCTTGTTTCCTGTTTATCTAGACCAGTGGTCTCCAAAGTGGGGTACGCGTACCCCGGGGGTACCGCACGCGAGTGACTACCCATTGGGGGTACGCCAAAGGTAGGTGCCTCACATCACTTGCGAATGTATGATCTTGTATCAAGTGAGTGCAGATATATATTATATATATATATTATATATATATATATATATAAATATATTATAATACTACTATACATTATATATATTATTATATCTATATTTAATATATAATAAAAATATATATTATATATATATATACTATAATGATTATATAATATATATATAATATATATAAAACTCGCGGGGAAATTTTAATGCATTTACCCGATAATAGAATTTAACTTCTGTCATAATGTGAAATGAGGGCTAGGCTTTCGGTTTTATTTGGCTATCATACCATAACCTGGGCAAGTTTGCAACAGGGTTATAAAGTATAAACGTATGATAGACGACAATGTGTAGGGAATTAAAATGGGCATAACTAAAGAAAACACAAAATCAGCAATCAATGTTGATGATTTATTAATCAACAACAATATTCTACAAAGTACAATGTGAAATGATTAATGGGTTGTACCCCCTCTAGCCCTTCCAACTTCTCCAAGCGATTCGGCATGCATGTGAAATGATCTTGGAGATGTCTCCTGCAGGATGTTGCCCACAAGCGTTTGCAAGCTCTCTGAGTGTGGACGGAGCATGTTCACGGCTTGCGAACACGCCTACCACAACAAAATCCAAACTTTTATAATGGGACTCTTCATGTCCGGCTCTCCTCGCAGAAATGAGCCAGGAGTTCATGATCCCTACCTGTTGTAAGTACCGTTGGACGACCTGATGCAGGTCTGTCTTTGTGGCGACTGTCATGGAGAAGCAAAAAGATGGACGCACTGAAGGACGAGAAGGCACTATAACCCTGGGAGGATTCTTCGCATACCTTTAGCGTTAGCGATTCCTCTGCTCACAATATGCAATGCTCCCGTGCGAGACCCCAAACAACAATGCCTGCCCAACACCATCATATGACGTCCCACCCCCAACAGGAATCCTTGGGGATATTGCCAAGCAAACAACGTGATCTCACAGTACATCTCCAAAATTCGCCGACGTCCATCTGGTCCATGTAGTAGCTGTAACCTCGGACTGATCGTGAGTGTCCATCTCCATACGTCTTGTGAATAAATAAATCGCAACCCCGATGCTCCCCTGATCACAGAAGGCCGATGGCAGACCTTTTATTACGACTCCACGTTTTCATTCTGTACGGTTTCTTCTCTTGTTTACGCTCGGAAATAGGGCACATGTCTTGAACCTACGGAGCCTGTCTTGTAGCAGTACGTTGTATTGGAAACGAATTGCAGCTAAAGCACTGCAGGCGCGGAGGAATCTTGTCCATTTCTCTCGGACGTCGCCCTCGGGCGACCCTGACCGATGTCGTTCTACGTGTGCCAGTCTCCCCTGAACCAACGAAGGATTCGACTGACGTCGATTGGTTTACCCCCAGTTGCTGAGCCACTCGTCTCGTGAGAATGGCTCTTCCACAGGGCTGTGAGTAACTTCACTAAAGTACGTTCCTTCTTCGTTCTGGACGATTGTTCATTCCATTGTAAAGACAGCCTTTGTCAAAGCTACGACTACAGCATAGGTTTGTTTACGTAGATTGATTGGTGTACTTCCCATCTTGTTTCCTATGAATCGTCACTTCGTGGGAATTTCATAATTTGGTTTGTTGTCTGTTATTATGCCATTTGTAGTTTCCTATACACTTGGTGTGTAGTTTAAACATACGATAACACTCCGAGTTAGTATGACGCCCAAATAAAACCAAACCGCTAATCTCACATTTCAAAATCGAAAGATTCGTATATTAGTATTTACGGGTGATGCATTAAATTTGTGCGCGCTACTTAATTTATAAATATATATAGATATATATAAATACTATAATATAAATATATATTTTATATATTATATATTACTATAAGTATAATAATTATATATATATCATTGATTAATATACAATATATATAAATTATTATATATATATATATATATAAATATATAATATATTATATAATAATATATTATATATATAATATAGTATAGATATATATATATGTAGTATCATAAATATATATATATAATATATAAATATAATATTATAATATTATACTATATATATATATATATATAATTATAGGTGATATATAGTCTTTACCAATATAATATAATATATATTATAGATTATATATATATATATTATAAATCATTATATTATAGGATAGATATATATATATATTGAAGGCCTATAGGGGTACAACTTAGAATTACTTTCGTCATAGGGGTACGCGACCAAAAAAGTTTGGAGACCGCTGATCTAGACTGCCAATAAAGCCAATCTTGGTTATTTGCTGATTGTGTATAAACTTTCTTTCAATGGGTGGAATCTTTGTCTTTTTCAAAATTACATTCTACAACTACAGGGCAGTCACATGCACCTGCCTTTATCCCACATACACAAGAATCTGTCATAGCACACATACATGCTGCAATATCAAATAGCTTTGTTTTCGCTTCAGCCACAAATTTTACAACTCAAAATGAAGCATGATTTTTAAAAATATTTTTTCTATTATCACACTTCAATAATGAAGTATTTAGATGCTGTTAGGAAAAAAAATGTAGCCTGTATAATTTTAGCATAAAGTTAAATTTTTGGTGTGTTTCATCATTTTGTCCAAACTTTAGTGCTTTTGGGTGAACTGAAGATTCAACATGCTATTTTTTCCAATTATTTTTTTCGGCGATTAGCATTCAGATACGCAACTTTTGAGCCCTATTAGATTTCTATACTCGAAAAATTGATTTTTTTTTTGACCCACCCAAGTGTGAAGTCATGCTGGATTGTGAAGAATTAGAACAAGTATCTGAGTTTAAATATTAAACCTATATGCTGGAAGAAAAGGGAACGGATAATACAGAATCTAGTAGGAAGCTTATGAATGGTAGGAAGACAGGTGCAATTAGATTCTTGCTTAATACAAAGGGACTAAGTCTTGAGTGCGCTAGGATTTTACATGAGTGTATGTTGTTACCTGTGTTAAGGTATGGTAGTGAAAGTATGGTGTAGAAGGTGCAATCTGTTCAGATGGATAATCTCGGGTGTGTTATTTGTTAGAACAATTGATAAAATGTTGAATGTGCGTGTTAGGGAGTTGTGTGGTGTATAGAAGGGTGTAAATGAGAGAATACACAAGAGTGTAAAAAGGTGGTTTGTATATATGCAAAGAATGGATTATAGTTGGTTGGTTAAGCATATATATGTACAGCAGTGATTATGCTATGAATCGACCAGCTGTGAGACAATAAAAAATGGATTGAGTCAGTATAGTGATGTTTGATGGAAAGGAATGTGAGTCTGGCAGAGGAGAAAAGAAAGGTGCATAATAGAAGTGAATTGCAATATTTTGTGAAGGGGTATTGTTGTGGGCCGTCTGGTTCAAGAGATACCACAATGAGAGTCCATTGCCCTTTTGTGAATCCTTAGGGTGGATTTTTTTTTCACTACGGCTAGCTCTCACTTATGGGTATTTAGTGGATGGTAGGGAGTTGTTTTCCTTTCGACTTACGTCATGTTCATCTACTACTATTGTTTCTAGTGTATCTTGCACACCTTACGCTGTAAGGGAGAATGTGCTATTCAACGATTACATTACCCCCCAAAAAATAAAGGGACATTTACTTTACAATGACTGCACCAAACGTTGTTGACAGCAACCCCAAATCCCATGTGACCTATTCTGAGACTTAAAAAAGCCCAAATGTAATAACAACTAATTGAATGTGTTTTTACCCATATAAGAAGCGAATAAGGTTTACTTACTGGTAGGTAAAAAAAAAAAAAAAGGACCAGGGTGAACTATACTTCCGTTGGGTATCTACAGAAACAGTCCTGAAAACTAAAGGTCAGCTGGACAAACATATATATTATAATGAAAAAAAAAAAATGTTTCACCACTTTTTCCCTCTTATTACAGACTTCACACCTTCAAAATCTTTAACGATTTTGCATAGGTGTTAAAAACTTCAAAGATTTATAAGTAATTTACCAAACAAAGTATTAATGGAAGGTCAAGTCATGAAACTGGTAATTCTAATCAATTATCCTTTTTCCTATTTTAGCCTGGTGATCTGCCCATACTCTGGTGTCCAAAGCACCTCCACATCCTTATAGGACAAATACCTCCGACAGGAGGTTTGTCCCTCCTATATAAATTCTTTCTCCTATTCTAAATATTAGTAATGATACATACCTGATATATAGTTTCTGCATTCTTACCTTAAATTAAAATGTATATACTGTATCTTACAGGTGCAGGTCCAGGACTCTCATTTTTGCATCCGCAACTCATTTCAAATTTTTGACCAAATTCTTGATGCTCAGATGTTTTTCATTCCCTTTGAGAGTGTTTTTTATTTCTGACGTTGCCAATTTTTTTGAGATTTAGGATTACCTGTAGTTGGTACCTTTCACAACCCCATGATTAGTGATTAAAGTTTTTTATTTTAACTTGTACTTAAGGAAAGAGCCCTTCATAAACTACCCCTATAAGTTACACAAAATAAAATACTATACACTTTTCTTTATGCTTATAAATGTGTTCCCCAGAACAGTATATTAAATAATTCATTAACTAAAATAGTGTAAAAGTCATAAGGCTATTTATAGTACAAATAAGCAATCAGTGCATAGGCCTAATACTAAATTGTGCTTATAAAGGCAATATAATATATTAGTACAGATGTGTATGCACAGTTACTTATAACATATTGGTGTACCCTATTAGAGATGTACCGATATTATCGGCATCGGCATCAGCATCGGCATCGGCAGTATCAGCAATTTTTTTTGGTATCAGTATTGGTTAATATGGCCGATACTTCTTACTTTTTGGGTGAAGAATTATGAGAAACTTTTAGATTCAATAGCACTATGTAACACAAAAAATGTTTCTTTATATTTTTTTATTGAATCATATATTTTTTGACGCTGAACACAGAAATGACCTTAATTTTTTACTATCATCGATACTTTGAGAGTTTTTACAATATTTAAGTTTTGGCATTTTTAAGGTTTGTTAATGAGCTTACTAGGGATGTTCCGGAACCTCAATTTTTTAAAAGTTCCAGTTCCGGGTGGTATTTACCGGAACTTTCCACTTTTTCAAATGTGTTTCTTAAAAAAATTCAGTAATTGATTTGTTATTTATTTAGAATATATACATAGAATAAATATATAGAAAATTGATATATTGAACAAATATCATGATAAAATGTCCTCGACTCTATACTTTCGATAACATTTTAAAATATGAAACAGATATTGGATAATGTGTCTGGCCAGACTTGTAGAGTCAGTACCTGGGGATAAATAAAATTTGTACAAGGTATTATATTATTATTATTATTTATTATTATTATTATTATTATTATTATTATTATTATTATTATTATTTATTATTTTTATTATTTATGATTATTATTATTATTATTATTAAAAGAAATTAACTTTAAAAGTAGAAACTACTACAAAACAAAATATTAACTAAACTGTTTAAGCAAAAATTTAAAAACAAGATTCCATAATTTTCTTACTTAAGAATGAACTTATTTGAATTTTGAAATGTTTTGGTGTAGGAAAATAAGTGGTTCTCCATGTTGTGGAGTTAAACATGATCTCTTATCCTCATACACGTTACCCGCTTCTGAAAAAACCCTTTCAGAATAAAGTCAATAAACTAATGAAGCAGGGCTGGCGAGCATTCTTTTAGCTACCAATTTAATAAAAGGGTATTTTTCTTGATTGTTGCTCCACCATTCTAATACTTCTTCAGATACTTTTGAAGACCGGCAAGAGATTTCTGTTGATTGATAATTTTTCCATCTCAATTACAAATCCACAACACCTGAGAATTTTTCTGTTTCTCATTTTTCTTTCCATTGTTTCACCATCTTTAAAATCATAATTACATAAAAATTTATGGGCAATGACACTTTTTTAAATCAGAATGCTTATAAGAAGTAGAGGGTTGTTCGTGGTCTGAGACTCTAAGTGGAGATGGATTATTCAATGATAAGGAATGCTCATCACAGATAGTGCTTATCAGATTATCATATTTATCGATTTGGTTTTTATCAAAAACCACATATAATCACCCATCATGGCACTATCCCAAAGTCCCTGGTATGCATTTCCGATTTTGTCTGAATATCCTAGGGAAATCTTTTACCATGTTCTTTACTTACATCCCCTAAATTCTCTCATAATGTGAGTGTAAATAACGCACCTTTAATGACATACAGCACCCTATTTTTTTATAACCATCAATGAGCATTTTTATCAGCTGTTTTGTAATTTGGATTTTTACAGTATCCTAAAAATCCCTAAACCGGATTATGGAATGCCCACCAAGCATCATTTTCAATTATGCTCATCTATTCCTTCAATTTCAAGGATTTAAGCATGTTTAATCATGTTTCAATGAGCTCATCATCTTCCAAAAAAGAAAAGAGAAAAACCTGCTACATTAACTCGTTTAATATATCCAACTAAACTTTTTTCATAATTTCCGTCAAAAGGGGGAAGATTTGCCTATGTAAACATAACACTCCTGAAACAGTCTCGAAAATCCGGAATTCCTAACTTTCGATGTTTCTGGGCTTTAAAATCTGTCTTCTTCCTACTACTACGATAATCTTGGGCTTCTGCTATCTGTCTCCTAACAGAACAGATTTCACGCCTTTTTTGAATATCTTACTACTTCTCAAGAGACTTGTTATATCTTCTCATGCCACCAACTGATGCATATTTAGTAGGGATTTCAATGTACACAACACTGAATGGTTGGGGTCCCTCATCACTGATTCAGGTGGGGAGGAGGCCGAATCATTTAGCATTCTCAACGATCTGGAGCAACTAATTAAACAACCTACAAACATTCCGGATCGTCCCAAACCAATTCTTGAACACACTTGACCTATGCTTTCTCCCTAGTCCTTCTCTCTATAACTACACCACTTCGCTCCTATCGGTAATCTGACCACATACCTTATATCTCTTAATTTAAACTTTCTCTACAACAGCTCCATCGCCCCTACCGGTTTTTTCTGCACTTGATCGGCCGATTGGGGGTGCCGTTGCTTCTACGCATAAGCTATAATTGGAGTGACTTGCTGTGCTCTCTGGTGAATCGCTTCGACTTCTGCCGGCTAAGGTGGGAATAGTAGCAGAATCGTTCCTCTCCGACTAAAATCTCTCTCATCATAAATCCATGGTTCGTATGTGCTTGGTTCCTTGGCCATTTCAGTAAGAGGACAGTGGCGTTATCGGCAGTGGAAATATTCTCATTTCCCTATCACTCTTGCTAATTTCATTTCAGCTAGAAATCGTTGCACGGGAAGCTCTTCGACGAAGCAATAGCGAGCTTTCATCAATGAAGTGCCCTAGACTTGGCTAACGACAACGAGAATTCTGCATCACCTGAACTAATCATCTATCACCTTAATCACAGTCCACATAACTCGCCGAACTTGGCACTACAAACCCCCAATTCTTTTTAAACAATATAGCTATCCCTTTAACAAAACGCCCAAAATTCTTTGGGTGACTCTGAACCACACCTAACCTTCACAAAACACATGAAAATATAACAACATAGCAAATGGAACTATAACTTCTAAGAACCATAGGCTAGGCGGATATAACAACAAAACAAATATCCATCACCAATCTACAAACAATATGTGCCGTCCAACACTCAATTACGTGTGGATCCTTTTATTGGCACGCATTATTAACACAAGGAAAACATGAGGAAAACTTCAAACCGGACCCAAACAATGACACTTCAGAATTATAACAGGTTGCAAAACTACAACTAACTCCACAACTTACATGAAGAAACAAAATATTACTCATAGATAAATATTTAGAAAAGATAGGTATGCAGTTCTACGCCAAAACACAAACACTTCAACACCCATGCTACACTGCACTTTCCAACCCTACTAACCACAGGTTAAAACAACCTCCATCTTCCTACCCTTATTATCAAACAAATCCTAAAAACATCCACCCCCACAGGAACCTTCCATTATACCAGTGGTTCCCAAACTTTTTCAGCTTGTTACCCAATTTTACTGACTCATTAAGCAAATTACCCCTTTCACAAAATATTGTCAACATTAATATATATGGCTAAACCAAAACACAAGAGATATTTTCTCTAACTTATTTTATTGTAGCAGTGTGTTTGAGCATTGTGCATCCTAATGACTACTGGTAAAGTCCAAAGAACATCAATTGGATGGATGGAGTTGCATGCTCGAAGCTAGTTGAGGAATTCTTGGCTTCCTGGTTGAATGTGCTAACCAGGCATCGTTTGCAATACTCAAGGAAGTCTCTTTTTTTTTGTTTTCAACCCCAGCACAGTTGAGAACCCCTTCTCGCAGAGATACGTTTTTGAGAATTATTCCAACAACTTCAGGGCTCTCTTGGACAGAGTTGTGAATCAGCTAGCATGAAATCCTCAAGGAATCCGCATTTTGGTTTTGGAATTTAATTTTCAAGGCTTCATTGGCTCACATTGTGATCCACTCTTATTTTGCAGGGAAATCATCATCATGAATGGCATCATCAGGTACAGAGAAGGGATAAATGATTCACTGAAGATTGGCTGTTTCTTGGTCACTGCCTGGAAACTAGCGATGCATGTTTGTTTCAAGCCCCTTCAAATGCTCACTCATCTCTTTGTTGATGATCTGTAGAAGTGATCCAGCATTATTTCTCCTCAACGTACCAGTCCTAGGATATAAACTGACGATCACTTCCATTCTCCAAGCACAATTGCAGACACTGTAGTCTCTTCCCACAGCAATCGCCAGTCAGAGGCTGATGTGCAGCAAATGGACAGTCTTGTTCCCGAAACCTTGGAAATTGCACGATATACCAACTGTTCAGCCTCAAATAATGTCATGCCAAGCTAACAAATAGTCGAGCAAGACACGTCTTATCAGTGGAATTTGGTAGCAAAAGGGTAGATCCTTTTTGTTCCAAGGACATTCCTGAATAGGGCTTTCGGAGCTCGACTGCACTCTCCAACCATACAACCTTTGCCTCGGACAACGCCCAAACATCGGATGTGGAGCAGAAAGGTTCAATAACTGTACTCCCCATTTCCTCAACAGCTTCTTTGAATATATGACGAATTCAAATCCCGTGATTGGATGAAGTTGGAAATGATATTCTCAACACATCTTCAAAACATCTAATCTTCCGATTACCAGGCCGCTGGCCTTTTCGTATTCAAGAAGAGTAATGCGAGAACCTGATGCAATGGATACTAGCAGAAATATTCTGGATTCGACCAGCTTGTATCGAGGCTCCGTAATCAGGATGACACCTCATACATCGACAGTTGACTCCATTTTGAACGGAGACCTGAATTAAAAACTAAATTTTATTATTTAAATTAATACCATTTTATTCTTAACTTATCTTTTAATTATTTTAAAGATTGATAAGGTTACTACTGTAAATGGTATCCTTTAGTAAGACATTGAATTTAAACAAGAATTTCACACTAATAATTGAAAACCATCTCTCCCTACCTGTGAACTCGTCTGTTCCATCCAAATCCAGTTCTTTGTAAACTTGGAAACTTGTTGAATTATATGAAGATAATCTTCTCCTCTTACCGTGGTTGTTCACATGCCAGAATCCTCGCCATACATACGAGAACTTCCTTTGATCATGTCCCTGGAGATGTACACTGACGAAACCCACAACAGGAGAGGAGCCTCACTGATCTTCTGTTGATAACTTGGGACATGGGATATTCTGATTCCCAAGTCATAAACTCGTATGGCCCGGATTTTGCTTTGATAGAGAATGGGCATTCCAGCTTTCCTTCAGCTGGATCTCTCCCACACTTATCCTTGTGCTATACACTCTGTGTTATGCCACAGGCATTAACCTCAGATTCTCCCGCAAATGGTCTTTGGCTATCTCTGTAGTTTAGTAACCCTCTACCTAAATGCAACATAGGTGGTGAGGCTTTGACCTGGCAGCCAGTGCAAGCTTTGGGTTTGAATTTTCTGAGCTGAAGACTGCAACTGGATCATTCGTCACAGTGCTATCCAGCCGCGCGCTGAAAATAAGCTGATGCCTCCGAATCTTTGGAAGATTGGATGCCAATCTCTGCAGGTGTGCATGAGAGTTTGTGAACATTGGCTTTATGAAGGTTACTTCATATTGTCAAACACTTTGTTGCATATCCACAAATTATCGCCGATCCTCTCCACCAGAAGGTAAATTCACAAACCCATGATGAAAAAAAGGCGTCAGAAGGTGCGCTTTTTGGACATATTATGTTGTAACTGTATAAAGAGAAAAAACTGCATAAAAAATAGTGGATAAATTGTTAACTAATATGCCTGGGCTGATGCTCGCAGAGAAACTGACTATAAAATAGAGGCAGCCTCAAGCAGTGAGTGAAGTCGATGAGTCATCAGGGTGGCCACACTTTTTTCTTCATTTCTTTTTTTTTATTTCTTTTTTCAAACTTTTTTTCTTGTGCCCTTACACCCCTCCATTACCCTGGAAAAATTAATAAATTACCCCCTGGGGTAATTTACCCCCAGTTTGGGAACCAATGTCTTATACAAAACAAATACACATAACTGAAAATTAATTAAGAAACTGACAACCAAACAATATAAAAAATGAAAATCCAATAGAAATTTGCCATCTGATATTCGCTCTCTTCCATAACTGGCCAAACTAGATGTGCCGACCACCCAAACCTGGCAAAATATTACAGAATAAGTTACAAATCAAACCAGACATGCAAATATCTGCTAAAAATGCCAACCAGGCTCCGGAGATTGTGTGTCACTTCCTCCTAGAGTGTCCAACTAATCATCGTCCCAGAGTAATCTGGGACATCACTTATTTAAGCGATTTTTGGAGGAGGCCGACTGCGGCAGCGGGGTGTGGCCACTCTGAAGGGAGGGTGGCTAGGGGGCAAAAAAGTAAAAAAAAAAAAATAAAGTATATTATATTAATATATATAGTATTATATATATATTATATATAATATATATATATATATATATATATATTATATATAGTAATTAATATATATATATATATATCATATATATAATTTAATATATTATAATAATATATAATAAGTATTAATATTATATATACTAATATATATATATAATAATAAATAATATATATAATATATATATATAATATATATATTATATAATATATATTATAGTATATATATAATATAATATATATCACATAGATATGTAAGTGTTTCCCGCCTTGTTGATGCATGGTATTCATGGGTATGAGAGAGATGAAAAAGTTACTTAAGGACCTGGTCTCCCGCATAAGAGGGATGATAAAGTAAGCTTAAGGGATTTTGGTGGCATCATGGAAGAAGAACTACGTCTTCAACAAGATTCATCATCCATCTCTCGTCAGGCAGCGATTTTGACCCTCTTACATGAAATCAAAAGTCTTAGGTGTGCAATATTATTATTATTATTATTATATTATTATTATTATATTATTATTTTAATTATTTATATCTTTATTTAATTATTGGTTATTATTATTATTTATTAATTACTATTTTATATTATTATTATTATATTATCTATTTATATTACTTAATATTAATTATTGATTAGTTATTAATAATATTCTATTATTAGCCTCCCCTTGACTCTCCATAGACTGAGGTGGATGCACAAATAGCACCAGAAACAAAATAGCCAAGTAGATCATGACTTAAGTTATTAATATTATTATTATTATTATATGATTATTATTATTATTATTATTATTATTATATTATTATTATTAATTATTATTATTCTATTAATAATATCATCTACCTTTTTTCCCTAAGACTGGGAGTAAGGTGCGTGCAATGCACCAGAAACAGAAAAGTAGTAAAAGAATACGATACAAGTCGAAAAGAAAGCCCAGCCTGATCCTGCCTCCTGCTATTACTATTAGTTGAGAATTCGTCGCACGTCTATAAAAAGTCCACCGCTAAGGAGCTCACGAGCCTTTGTGACCGACCGCTTTCACTTATGGGCATATCTCAGTGTTGGTTCATCCATTGGCGCCAGCGTGACCACAACCATTACCGTCTGTCACAAACCTCCGGCCATTGCACTCCAATATCACTTTCTCTCGCCTTCTGCTAACTCACATTTTCTTTCCTCAGACATTCCTTTACTAACTCGATCCACTTTTTCTTCGGTCTCAGCATCACCATCATTCATCCTTTCCACATGACCAAACCATCTCAACGTACTTTCATTATTTCTCATTACTCTTCTTCACCCACACAACTCTCTAATACGTTCATTCCCATTTTATCAATTCTTCTCACGCGGCTAACACGCCCGTAAGATTGTCCATGTGAACATATTGAACTTTAGATATATACCTCTTATTCTGATTATTATAAACATTAACACAGTAACAACATTAACCACGATGTTAAGAACCCTACGCCCTCTAAGAACTGTCCTCTTTACATTCCAACTCCAACGATTTAATTGCACCAGCCACCTTCCTGCCATATCCGTTCCCTTTTCATCCAACATAATATCCATAAATATTTAAACTTCAAACACTGTTCCCTGCTCACCATCTAACATACCTTCACACCGATCTGGATCTGTCCTCACTCACAACCATAACCTTACTCTAACCTACATTTACTTTCAAACCCCTCCTTTTACACACCCTGCCAAATCTCTCTACCAATCCACTCAAACTCTTTTCAGATCCACCACACAAAACCAAATCAACTGCATATAATAGGTAGGGCACCCTCCACTCACCTCCATTCTCCATCATTCTAACACCAATTTCCTGCCCCCCATCTCTTTTCTTTTCAATAACCATCCAAATGCAAAATTGCATAACAAAGAAGCCAAAACAAATCCCCTGCCTACCCGTCTATTAATATTAATACCAATTATTTGACACCATTTATTCTTACATACGCTTCACTATCCTCATATATACTTTTGATTCCATACAACACCTTCCATAGACCTTCCCTATTAATCCTATCATACGCCTATTGCAAATCCATAAAACCTAAATACAATTTATTCTTCTTCTCCCTCATTTTCTCATTTGTTCCAATGTAAAATTTGATCCACACATCCTCTAGTCACTCCTAAACTCACATTGTTCTTCACTCATCAGTCCTTCAGTCACGTCGACGTCTCTCTCTTTCGACCAAAATAGCATATATCTTCCCCCAACACCAATAAACTAATTCCCTCTATACATTCCCTATAGTTTCCCTTTGTCTCCCCTTACCGCTTATGATAAGGGTACTTATTACTGCTTCCTCCAATCCCTGAACTATTACCCTCCATATAAGCTTGCATTACATCAACGTCCAAACCAATAATTACCATCTTCGCCTCCGTTCTTTATCATTTCACCAGTAATTTTATCTATACCTGCATATTTACCATTCTTCAACTTTTCTCACTCTACCATTACTCCTCCTTGATAATGACTTTCATCCCCAAAATACTATTCCTTCTTGCACCATAAACCCAACACAGTTCACTATCACCTTTTATTACTTGCTAACATTAATCAGATTTTCGGAAGTTGTTCTTTCCACACACCCTCACATCCATTTAATCAGTTAATAAAGCACCATCCCTATTAATATTCTAAGCAGGTTCCCTTATGCTCATTCTTAACCTTTGGGACTTGCTTCAGAAGCGAACTTCCTATTTCCTTGTATAGTCCCATTCATACCACCCCCAAAACTGTTCATTTTTACCGCTTATTTCTCTTAACGTAGCACCTTTTTGAGTATTTCCTTTTTCCTCTTTATATAAATTTGAACATTTTCTTTGAAACTTTGTCATTGGCTTTTAAACCATTTCAACCACGCTTCTTTTACTTTTAACCGCTGCTTCATCTCTTCATTCCACACTCACTGTTAACATATTACTCTTACTTTTATGCACAGTCACCATTCTTACCTTGCACTGCAACAATAGCTCCTTCCCTTTGCTCCCAGATTTTTCAGTTCAATTGCTCACATTCTCACGATTACTTGCGATCGCTTTAGTATAGCTTTTCCCTTATTACGTGTTGTTTCACTGAGCTTCTCACTTTTAATTCTACCCACTTCCTTCCGTAATCACCTTCCTCTCCATCCAAGCCCACTAACTTTATAGTACATAAAAACAACATAATGGTCCGATAATTCCATTCCTAATCCCTCCACACTGATTTAGCATCAAACACATAGTTTAACATTCTCTCTTAAGAGTGAATGAGTTTAAAATATCTTGACTTCTAGATGTCACTTGTGTTTAAGAAATATTACCTACACATACCCTTCTCCTCACAGAAATCATAATACACCTTCCTACCATTTTCATTTTCTCCGACATTACCGAACACTGTTTTAGGCCACTCTGTTTAGATTCCTATTCAATATGGGGTTCCCCAACAACACTAATCTGAAGCTCTTATTCATTCCATCCAAAACATCATTCAGATTATGTCAGAAAATCGTACTCTCTTCCTTTCCTACAGATGACCATATGTTACAATCACACACACACCTTGAATTTTTCAAACTAAATTTAACCATTAGAAATTTTGTACTCACACACAGAAAGTCTACCATAGCTCTGTATCACAAGTCACTCATCAAAATTGCAACTATTATTATTATTATTATTATTATTATTATTATTATTATTATTAATTATTATTTATTTATTATTATTATTTATTATATTATTATAATTATATTATCATATGTATTATTATTATATTATTATTTTTATTATTATTATTATTATTATTATTATTATTATTATTATTATTATTATTATTATTATTATTATTATTATTATTATTATTATTATTATTATTATTATTATTATTTTTATTATTATTATTATTATTATTATTATTATTATTTTTAATTTATCTATTAGCCTCCCTTTGACTCTCCATAAACCGAGGTGGATGCATATACAGCACGAGAAACAAAATAGCCAAGTTGATGATCATGACTTAAGTTCACATAGAAAGCCCTCCTCCCCAAATCAACATGCATAGCAGTAAGTGTAAGACTGTAGGAAGCAAAATCCACCTTTGAGCTTCAACCACTGGAACAGACCCCCCACTGTAGTATCTCATCAGTGTCTGGGTTCATCCCTTGGGCCTTGGGCCGGGCCCTCAACCATGCCTTCTCATAAAACCGCGACTTTTACTCATATTATGCACGCACAATTCCTCTATCTTGAACTAAATTTACATTCCTTTCACTCAGATACTCTATTACTGAGTCAATCCACTTTTTCTTTGGTCTTCCAGCCGGTCGCTTCCCAGCGCACTCACCATTATACAACCACTTAGCCAATTTATTACAATCCATGCTTTCCAAATGACCAAACCACCTTAAAACGCTTGCATTTATTCTCATTTACTTCCTTTGCTACACCACACAACTCTCTCTAATACGTTTGTTTATTCTTCATTTGATCAATTCTTCTCACACCTACCGTATTATGTCCCTAAGATTATCCATCTGAACAGACTGCTCCTCCTTACACTTATAAATCTTGTTTTGCACCATAGTTTCACTTAGATACATCAACACTAGTGTAAGGGAGAGTGTTAAAACACTAAATGACATTTGCCCACAACTGAAAAACTTAGGCATCTCCAATGACAAGTCGAAAAAATGCCCACAAAAAAAATATTAATCCCGGAAGAAAACAGGAGTCCCCCACATACATACATACATACATACATACATACATACATACATACATACATACATACATACATACATACATACATACATACATACATACATACATACATACATACAAACATACATACATACATACATACATACATACATACATACATACATACATACATACACTTAAATTCCTACGTCTACGGCTGTGTTCTAATACTACGACTACGATCTAAAACTAGGAATGATGTTTAATTATTTGGGTAAGCTATTTTATAATTAGTATTTCTCCTAACTGGAATCGATCTACTCACCAGAACTGGACCAAGTCGACATCCCACCAACACGTCATGGAAGAAATCCTCACGGAATCTGCGATCAAACTTAGACCCCACACAACATATAATTGGTAACTTTATATGCTGTTACCATAGAACAATATGTTCGGCGTAAAAAAAACGGTGTTTCGTAATTAGGTTTATTTACAAATAAGGGGAAACTGAACCAAGGACTAGCCTTGCAATTAATGACTGAGAAACAATATAAATAATTAATGATCCAAAAGGATCCTGTAATCGAAAGGGAATAAGTGAATCAGCCCAATGATCAACCCTTAAGTTACGCCAAATAATAAATACTATTGGAACAAGTAGTGTAAATTCTGTAATAATGAAGGATGTCACAAAAATGAACACTGTATACTGAACTTGGAAAGGTCTAGATTGTGTTGAACTTCTGAATGGTTACAGTTTTCTGCAATTCCGATCTGGTTTAGTATTGGTTCGGGGTGGAATGGAGCCTGTATCTTTAACAACAAGAGTTGAATGATGTTTTTAGCAATCTTCAGAATGATCCCGTGAGATAGAAAGTCTTCAAAGTATTCCAAAATAACACCCTGGAATGGAATCCTGGAACATCATGACTTAGCACATCATATTCCTTGCTCTATATGTCATTAAATTAAGAAAGCGAAAACATAAAATAATAAACCATAAGATAAAATGATATACAATCAATAACGATCAACACTAGTGCCTACCCTATGGGAATGTATCCCTTCGTTAGAGTGTCGATGATCCGTGAGAAAATCCTTTGAATTGAAGGCAGAGATCTGATGAATAAAGGGTAGAAGTAGGCGCTAGTAGGTAAATGCTGATGGAACATTCAATACATATCTACAAATAGAAAAGCAACTGTAATTAAATATTCAGGGAAATAGGGTTAATAAACTTACTATTTGCAGGTATGCGTTCCTCTTGCCCACTAAGGCGGAAAATGGCGTCCCTTATAATAGGATGGCACACTTAAACAGAATAAATACTGGAAATGACTAGTTTACTGTTTTCCTGAAGTAGATCACAAAATTAGTAGGACAAGGCAAATCATGATTACAAACCATGTGCAAAAATAAAAAAGGTATATATATATATATATATATATATATATATATATATATTATATTACATAATAATATATATACATACATGAAAATAAAAAACATATTAAAAATAAAAGTTATATATATATATATATATATATATATATATATATATATATTAGGGCTACTTTAGGGTACTTCAAGTAATCCCCCCCTGACATCCCCCACTCATTGTTGTAATCATGATGAGTGGAAAGGGCATATCTAGCATATCTGATGAGTGGAAAGGGCATATCTAGCGGAGATGTGGTATATGAAGGTCTGAAGTAAACTGCAACTGATGATATAATGCATCCACATATTACAGAATCGAAAAACAACAGAATTCTAATGAATTAAATTCATATGGACAAACAACAAAAGGTAACGAAAAACTACTGATAACTAATACTGTTAGCAATATACTGACAACTAAAATCACTGAGGATATCGTCGTGCTATGTTTGGTAACAGTATACTCGTCCAAAGCTTTTCGCACAGAGTTAAGGATAGAGCTCTGTTGTAAGATGTGTAAGGCTCCAAAACCTTCACCTGCTAGCATCGAACGCAACACTGCCCTCATGAATTCGTCCTGCTGTAAGTCGGTAACGCCCTATGGCTGTGGACGGAAAAGAAACTGTGAAGCAAAACTGGGGTTAATGGACGACGAAGAATAGTTGGGCAGATGACTCAGTAGATACGATGGGTACCCCCTGCAGAGGAGTCTGTTGAAAAGAAGGGGAGTGGAGTAAGGTGTCTGAGGCGGTGGTACAAAAACCGAAGGGAGCCTCACCCAACCGTCTCTCTATGTTGATCAGAGTTCTGGAAGTTGACGGTTGAGAGGATTCAATGGCAGATTTTATAATCTGTTCCCTTTCTTCACATCTACAAGGAACTCTGAAGGTCGGTGTCGTTCTACAGGACGGACAGGACGATTGGAAGGCCAGGGTAGCGTGGTCGGGAAGAAACTTTTGTACTTTCTAAGGAACTGTTCTAAAAACAATGTTAGCCTGAAGCCCATCGGATAGCATCGGAGATTCAAGGAAAAGTTTCTTTTTTTAAATATACGTGGTGTGCAGTGTGCTTTTGTACTCCGGGCTTTGTTTAGCAGTTCCATAATAATAGTTGAAAACCTCACTTCCTCGAAGACAAGTTTTGTCTAGCCATTTGTTGCCGGAATATGCCAAGTCTTCAAACTTGATGAAGGAACCGATGGAGTGTTCTCTCATCATCTGAGGAGACATGGAGGCATCATCCTTGAGGTGGTCAGCAGAGACGGGTCCCCATGCTTTAGTGATGCGTTTCTGGTTGAAGAAATAAAGATCTTTTATGGGGGGTATGAGCAGATATACCTTCACCCTCGGATTTTTCTTTTTGGCATATTTCGTGATCTGTTCCATGATGGCGGGCACCCCCTCGACGGAGAATTATGCAGCTGGCTCGAAAATAGAGGTCTGGTTATGTCCGTGGGTGATATTCTTTCGTTGCCAGGCTAGGGGTTGAGTGCCCATATCAAAACAGGGTTCACACTTTCTGGAAAGTCAGGGAAAAAAAATTGGTCAGGGAAAGTCAGGGAAACGTTTTAAGATATGCTGAAAGTCAGGGAAATTCCAAAAAAGTCAGGGAAATTTTGAAATTTCAAAACATATGAAGAATGATCCATGGACCAAGTTGGATATTTTTGATATATATTTTTTCCTTACTGTATAATTGTGGAATAAGAGATGTATTTGATAAGTGAATGAAAAGGATGGGCGAGGAATGACATTCCAAAAATCTACTTCTATCCTGTTTCTTTCTATTTTTAGTTCACTATTACCTACTATTCTTCCTATTCTGTTCGTAGAGGTTGTTCCAAGTTCATCCTTTCGATTGAAGTTGATGGTTATGGATGGTTTTAGATGTATGACTTTAGACTTAATCTGTTTATATCTTTTTCTTTTTAGGGATTTATTACTTTTTGAGGTTTGGACAAAGGATTTTTGGATTTTGTTGCAGGTTGAAGCGTATTTATTTATTATTTATAAAATGACTTCAAACAAAAAAACTAACTTTAACGACCAGTGGTTTGGACGTCAAAAACTGAACCCACAGTTTATCAGGTGTTGGGTAAAGACCTGATAGTTCCAAAGGCATACTTGTAAAGCATGTAAAAAGAGCTTTGATCTATCTAACATGACGCCAAGCTAAAGTTTCACATTCAAGAGGGGAAACTTCTATTTGAATTTAATTCAAAATTAGCAAGACCAACCATCATTGAAAAAACTTTTCGTTACGTGTTCTAATTATACAAATAATAGTGAAAGTGTGTGCACTGAAATTATGCCATTCCATCAACTTTAATCATACTCAACCGATTATAAATGACCCTGAGTGTTCTATTAAATAACCACCAAACCAATTTATCAATCAGGGTTCATCTTTTGCATTAAAAATTGATGCTACAGATCTGAAATTACTATTGGCATATAAGGATGGTGGATGATAAAATTGTCTTTAACTCGTGTTGCAGATATAGGGGAAAACATTTAAATTAATGTTTCAGATAGTGCAGTAGCTTCAAATTTAAAATGGGCCGAGATGGAAATGGAAATATGTGAATTAACCATGACTTGCTCCCATATTTTTCAGAAAGGCAAAAGCACCATGCACTCTACTTTGCAGTGAAGCTCATTCTACCCTTGAATTAAAATTCAAAATATTTTTGGATGGCGATTGTCTTTCTAAGAGACGATTAGTTTTTTCCTTCTATAATACATGGGAATCAATGTTATGTGGTATTGTGGCAAATTATTAAATTAGGACTGATATTTTCGCATGGAAATGCTACAGTGGAAGGAGGGTTTTCTATAAATTAAGCAATTTTAGTGGAGAATCTGAAAGAACATAGTCTGATTTCTCAAAGAACAGTGCACAATGCTATTAGATCTCATAAAAGTATTCATAAAGTTCCTATCACTCAAAAAATGTTGACAAATGTAAGAGCTGCCCATAGGAGATATTAAGAACATCTCAAAGAGTCAAAACAGAACCAAAACGAAGAAGAGAATAAAAAGGTTGAAAAAAGAAAATTATCCATACAGATCTATAAACTTGAAGAGCAGAGAAAGATGTTAAAACTGGAAGCTTTGACAGAAGAAGGCGCTATAAAATCAAAAATCCAGATGCTTGAGAAGAAAAAGTTAAGTCAACTTCTGTGGTCATAAGGGTTTCGACGCGGCAGAACATTCGGTGATAGTACGTCCTGAGTTATAATCTATCCTTATTTTTACATCATAATCTTCTCTTTAAAGCTTTTTTTCGCGGCGAAGGACTTGCACCTCACTTGCGGAGATTGCCAAAGGAGTCTTCATTATCACAACTGGAAAGAGAAAATTAGACATGTTCAAATATTTAATCCGTGTCAGATGTACAGTAATAATAAAAAATAACTTGTTCCAAAATATTTAAAATTTAAATTTTAATATATACAAGATAAAATCGTAATCGAATCATAATTAAATTATTCAATAAATTAATTTAATTTGACGTTTTAAATTTTTATATTTTTTAAAAATGATTTCTGTTTTAGGATTAATAGATTTTTAATTTTCAAAATAATAGATTCTGATTTTATACAGTACATATGTAATTTAAGTTTCTAAGTATAATTTTGAATTCTATTTGCATTTTAACTAACTTTCTAAGATTACATAATCAAATCATAAAAATGGTGCTTTTAATCGAAAAATTAAAAGAATTTAATATTAATTAGATTTGACTTTTTATTGTTATGCGCCTTAAAATATTAAAAAAATAATATTAATTAACTACTTGTTAGTACCATGTATTTTGATTGCAAGTGTAGAAATATTAATAAAAAAAGAAGAGTGTAAGAGGAACATACAAGTTGTTGGCAAAATATAATGTTGAATTGCTAAGAGCAAATCATCAACAGTTAACTGCATAATAAACAGTAATAATAAAATATGATATTGGGGGGAAAATAATTGATAATCTCGGAACATTTCTGAATCTGTATTTTTACACACTACAACCACTACTACTAATGATCAACAAACTCTGCTCTTATAGATATTAAAAGGTTTGTGTTCAGTAACTGGGATGATAAATTCTACTAGTGGAAGATCTTGTCTTTGTTCTAATGTAGATGAAATAAACCTGGTATGAATGAATGAATCATCATCATCATACATGCACATAAAGTAATTCCCAATGTAGAGTATGCTACATTGGGAATTACTTTATGTGCATGTATGATGATGATGATTCATTCATTCATACCGAGTTTTTTTCATCTACATTAGAACAACGACAAGATCTTCCACTAGTAGAATCTATTTATCATCCCAGTTACTGAACACAAACCTTAGGGAATCGCTAACGCACATGCTTCTTTCTGGAATAACTTCAGAGAACAGAGTGAAAATAAGAAACTGAGAATGAGTAGACCGCAAGACGGAACAGCGAGAAATAACGAAGTACCACAAGAACAAAGTGGTAGTATGAGGTCTGTAAGAGTTTTTGCTAACTCTTGATGTTTGTAAAAAAAAAAAAAAATTAATAAAAAAAATTCTGAAAATCTACTAACATCTGATTGTACTGATAACTAAATGAGCTAACACGTTCTATAGCAAACCACTACATCTTCTCCTCTGTTGGTATTCTAAAGGTGTTGCCATAACATTTGGTAAGTTATCCACCTGTCCCATACGTCGTGTAAATGGATGACAGGGAAAATCCACCAAATCCTCATCATCTATGCGGACCATTTGAAAATCACTGTCGTCCAGTTGGACATTGGCAGGATGACCAAAAACCTCAACAACTATGGTGTACATAGGAGCTGGCATTTGTGACAGTGAATATGTATGAGGATTAAATCCAAGTAATGTTGAAGGTAGTGGAGATGGAGATGGTGGAAATCTAGGATGGAAACCCAAAAACTCTGTTAGATCAGTACTGGAGGAGTACTGCTAATATACAAAGGTGGAGGACTAAGTTGTTGACTGGTGACAGGAGAACTGCTCATAACTGCTGATGGATCAAGGAGATTCATGCTTGGTCTTTCCTTGAAAAGCGAATTTAAGAAAGATGCTCCTTCTAAATTAACTGTGTGAAATGCCACTGCATCTGGGTTTACTATAGACGCTGGCTGCGAAGTGGAAACTGATGGAACAATAGGATAACTATGGGGAGTAAGAACTGAAGAGACCTGGAATTGTGGAGGGTACGCATGAATATATAAATCATTGTAGTCCATTGATGGCAATTCAGTAAAAGAAATGATCTCATTAGTGGAAATACTAGGACAACGAGTTGGAATCTGGGAAGTATCGGGGAAAGACTGCTCCAAGGATAAAGGCGGAAGATCAGGGGTTCGAGAGGAATCTTCTATTTCAACTGGTGGTGGTGCAAAAGTGACTTTGGGCAGAGAACAAAAAGGTGGTACCATTATGGGGGTAAGAACCTTAGTTCTCACGGAAGGTATCGGTGAACCCAAAATAACTGTATTCAGTTGTTCTATCTGCTCCCAAAGATAAGGAAGCTTGGAAAATAACCCGTATAAATGGGGTTCATAGGAAGAAATCCCTCGAAATCATTATCTTCTTCGATGGGTTTGAACACATCAGTGTCGTCACCTGATACTGAAGCACCATCAGCAGCTGAAATGACGTCAGCGTCATCTATATCTTCATCCATTTCTTCTTCCTCGTCATCTTCGTTCGTAAATAACTTCTCGCGAACCTCAGGGTTGCGAGATAGATATTTGTGAAGGTATGTTGGTATGTCAATCCGCCCTCATAGATGAAAGAAGTGGACTTTTTGTAGTTTGTTAGCGGGGTTGTTAGGGCGTCTGACAAGGTAAGTGACCCTGTTAGTTTTCACTTCTATTATATATAGACCTTTCCATCGGCTCCTGAATTTCTGGAGTGCCATGATCTGTGTGGATCACTTTTTTTGAGACTTTTTGCCCCACTCGGAAAGGTCTAAAGTTCGCTCTGCCTTCCTTCCAGTACTGTGGAAAGCAGTGAGTTGGAGAATGTGCTTTCTGTAAGATAAATTCAGATGGAGACATACCGAGAGCACTGTAGGAAGTGTTATTAGAAATGAGGATGGAGGAAGAAGTTCCTCATCCCAACTGATAGGATTTTCAAGAACCAAGCACTTGGCACTTGATAATCTGTATTAAACTTTGATTGAATCGCTCACACACACCATTACTAGCTGGATGGAGAGGAGAGGTTCGTATATGCTTGATGATGTGTTCTTGAAGGACATTTTGGAAATTCTGAGAAATAAACTCAGTACTGCTATCTGTGAGAATTCGATTTAGAACTTTAGGGAGAAATGGAAGTGATGTTTTAATTTTTTAGAAACTGAAGAGCTAGATTTATCTGATAAAGGAATGATGGATACCCACTTGTAAAAGTGGTCAATAAGGACCATGCAGTACTTGTTGCCTGAGTTTGTTTTTGGAAATTGCATCAAATTCATTGTGCAAGGGCAAATGGGTAATCAGCTAATATCTTTAACATAGGAGGGGTCATTACAGAAGAAAATGTTTTTTGCTTTTGGCAAATCTGGCAGCATTGCAGGGTATCAGAAACCACCTGATTAACACGGATGCCAAAAGTGCTTGTAGATTAGCTGCAGGAGTTTATTACATCCGATATGGGCACAGGAAAATTGAAGGCCTAAAACTATGCACAAGGAAATCAAGAGAGATGACATACAGCATTTCTCCTGACTTCAGCTTGTGGTAGAGTATTCCATTTTCAAATATAAATTGAGTACAATACGTCTTATAAATTTTGCCAACCCTTATTGTTATCTGCTTTATTCTGTATCCCTCTTATTATTAACTTCAAATCTTTATCATTTGCTTGATCATTCATAATATCAAGATCATTGATATTCGGATCAGCTAATTTACTGTCATCTACTACTGTAACTGTACACACTTGCGGATGTGTCTGAAAACTAATGAGGCTAATTCCAGTGGCTACAACTTTTAACTTATTATTCTCCCGATGAACTAGTTCTTTTTGAGCTAAGTCAGGAAGAAGTTCATTATCTCTAAACGAGCAAGTTCCTAAAATTAAGGAATGTTTCATATATTCGGAGGTAACTATAAAAAATTCTGTTGGATGTGTTATAAAACCCCTTGAAATCTTAACTATAAATTTACATAATTTTCAATTAGGATCCTATTACTCCTACCAAATCCCCTGTTAGCCTTAACGAGTTCATTATCTCTAAATGAGAAAGTTCCTAAAATTAAGGAATGTTTCATATATTCGGAGGAAACTATAAAAAATTCTGTTGGATGTGTTATAAAACCCCTTGAAATCTTAACTATAAATTTACATAATTTTCAATTGGGATCCTATTGCTCCTACCAAATCCACTGATAGCCTTAACCGCTATTTTTGCGGAAGGCAAAAGTTTTACTGGTTCATTCAAACTAGAAATTACCGCGGAACTTACTAAACTAACCCCTGCCCCACTGTCAACTAAACATTCATAATTGTTGGTAGTTATCTTCTAAAGCCACGCATACAATCAGCGGATCTAAGTCAGCTTGGCAAAGGCTTATGTCCACAACCATCTCATCTGTATAGTCTGCCTGGTTTGTAGTATCTGTATTTCGATTACTATCACTTACAATTATTAACGTTTCCCCCATTATCAGTATTTTGGTTACTATCACTGTTAGTTATTATTAACGTTTCTTCGTTATCATCATAAAGAGCCAGTGTGGGGTTTGATTTTGGCTGTGAACTCCTCTCCACAGAATGGCTCAAATCCGTGAAGGGTTGAAGTTTAAAGCACCGGATTTGATTGTTTCTGGAGGACCCATACAATGGCCCTCGAAATGCAAAGCATTACACCATTCATAGGGATCAAGATATTTTTTCGGCGGACATGGAGTATCATGTGTATTAGTCGGTGAGTGGTGTGTATTGTCCGTGCTTGGGGAATACGTCTGCTGGTGTTTCCTATCATGCCTAGAGGCCCGAGAAGGTTTGTACCTAGTAGGGGACCTCTGAATCTGAATTCTTTGTACATTGCGCGTTGGAGTTCTGTGTGTGCAATGCATTCCAGCATGAGGGCCTTTACAAAACGGACACACACTGCCGGATGTTGTTTGTGTTGTTCGTGGAGGAGATCTTAAGAACCTACTTTCAGCCCTTACATGCCCCCTTTTGCGACAATAGCTACATATCCCTAAATACTTGTAACATTTATCCATCATGTGGCAAAATTT